>JAFFST010052672.1:31210-48715 GCA_022414735.1 Noturus placidus
CACTAGTGCATAAGATAGACGACTTGGAATTACAACTAGCAGGAAATCGCTACGTTCGTGATTGTTGTGTCGTGATTATCACTGAAACCTGACTTCATCCAAGGATACCCGATGCTAGCATGCCGTGCTTTGCTCCGCTGGGACAGGACTGAGGACTCCGGTAAGAGCAGAGGGGGTGGGCTCTGTATGTATGTGCATGAGAACTGGTGCAATAACGGAATAATGATAGACAAACACTGTTCTCCTGACCTCGAGTACATGTCTGTAAGATGTCGGCCCTTTTTTTATACCGAAAGAGCTAACAGTAGTAATTATCACGGCTGTGTACATTCCACCTGACGCCAATGTGAACACGGCGCTCTCTCTCAAAATTTTATCAACACGTGAAGTGTTTTACCAGAGGGTAGAACACTCTGGATCATGTTTACTCCAACATTAAGCATGCGTACAGAGCCACACCTCTCCCCCACCTCGGCCAATCAAACCATCTCTCCCTCCTGCTCTCCCCAGCATACAAACCCCTCAGACACAGCGCCACGCCCATCATAAAGTCTGTTACCAACTGGCCTGATGATGCAATCTCCAAACTACAGGACTGCTTCAGACAGACAGACTGAGATTTATTTGAACACCAGGACCTAGAAAACACTCACAGGAACGGTACTGTGGACAAAAACATTCAAGTTTTTCCAAACCAAAAACCTTGGATGACCAACCAGGTCTGCAAACTCCTCAGAGCCCGCGATGCTGCCTTCAGGTCTGGCAACAAAGCTCTCTGTAGAACCGCCCGCACCAACCTGAAAGGTGGTATTAAAGAAGCTAAGGTAGACTATAAAAGAAGCATAGAGTCCCACCTGTATAGTAAAAATGCAAGGGAGGCGTGGTAGGGAATACAAAATATTACTAACTACAGAGGCCATGATGCTACAACAGGAGAGCTGAGTGTGATGCTAGCAGAAGAGCTAAATTGCTTCTTTGCTCGCATTGAAAGATCACAACAGCAGCACTCATCTGCTCCAGCCTTGCCTCCACCATCATCCAGCTCCTGTACTGGTCCAGCCCTGCCTACATCCCCCCTGGTTCCTGCACCAATCTACTTACTGTGAGGGAACACGATATCAGAAGGATGTTTCTGACAGTGAAACCCAGGAAGGCTGCTGGCCCAGATGGAGTACCTGGTAAGGTTTTTAGATCGTGTGCCCACCAGCTCGCCCACATCTTTACCAGAATCTTCAATCTCTTTCTAGCCCAAGCAGTCATACCATCCTGCCTAAAATCAGCCACAATCGTTCCAGTGCCAAAGAAGTCTCCCAGCACCAGCCTAAACAGCTTTCGTCCTGTGGCCCTCACTCCAGTTATTATGAAGTGCTTCAAGAGATTGGTTCTTCAGCATATTAAGGACTACCTCCCCCCAGACTTTGATCCTTATCAGTTTGCATATCGCGCAAACAGATCCACAGAGGATGCTATCGCCATAGCTCTCCACTTTGTGTTGAGACATCTAGAACAGCAGCAGAGCTACGTCTGGATGCTCTTTGTCGATTACAGTTTGAGTGCTGAGCCCCCTCCTGTACTGTCTCTACACCTACGACTGTAGTCCGGTCCACGACAACAACCTTATCGTCAAGTGTGCTGACGACACCACAGTGGTCGGACTCATTTCAAAGGGAGATGAAGCAGCCTACAGAGAGGAGGTCCTGAACTTAGCAGGCTGGTGTTCAGAGAACAATCTGGCTCTAAACACCAAGAAAACCAAGATTATTTCAGTGGATTTCAGGAAGCACAACACTGAGCTAGCCCCTCTTTTCATCAATGGTGAGTGTGTGGAGAGGGTTCACACCTTCCGGTTTTTTGGTGTTCTCATCTCCGCTGACATGTCCTGGACAGACAACATCACTGGGATTATTAAGGTGGCTCAAAAACGGCTACACTTCCTGAGGGTCCTCAGGAAGTACAATTTGGACTCCAATCTGCTGCTGACCTTCTATCGCTCATCCGTCGAGAGCCTGCTGACCTACTGTATTACGGTATGGTATGGAAGCTGCACCGTAGCAGACAGAGAGGCTTCAGAGAGTAATAAGAGCAGCACAGAAGATCATTGGCTGCCCTCTCCCCTCCCTCATGGATATTTACATCTCCCGTTGCCTCAGCAGAGGAAAAAACAATTGTTAAGGACAGCTTTCACCCTGGCTCTGAACTGTTTAATCTGCTGCCCTCAGGGAGACGCTACAGATGCATCAGAACAAGGACGAATAGACTCAAGAATAGTTTCTTCCCAAAAGCAATAACCACTCTAAACAAACACATGTACTGATTTCTCTATATGTACGTAGTGTCTCAAAACTATGCAATTTTCATAGTCCCCGCCTGGGCATTATTTATTTTATTTATTTTTATCTATCCTATTTCGTGTTGTATATTGATATTTATTCTATTTTATTTTAATTTATTTCTTTTTATTTCTATTTCTTTTTATGTACATGTTGGCACGGAAAAAGGGAGTGGCTCCTAATTTCATTGTACATGTGTATAATGACAATAAAGGCATTCATTCATTCAAAAGAACTAACAATAATATTTAAAATAATAGTGGCCGGAATTCGGGTTCGAATGTTAGTAGGACGCGAAGCTGGAGGCTCCTGCTGATTTCGATTAAAATTTTAATTAATTTGCGCTTTTTGGTCATATAATATACTTTAACTTATTTTACTCCTTATCTTTGCTTATAATTTGAATTTTTTGTCACGTTAAAATGTCTGGAAAGAATACGAAAACCCGAGGTGGCATTCAAACACGACTGAGGGCGAGTGCGCGCGCCGTGAGTGTGTCCTCCACGCCCCTGAATCCACGTTGCCGAGCGGTGACTTTGATCTTGCCGCACTCAAGCTTGAGCTGTTGGCTTCATTGAGGAAGGATATCGCTGATATTTTTAATACTGAGCTCCAGGAGATTCTCAAGGAAGCGTTGTCTGCTATCCAGCTTGACCTGCATGATGTGAAAACACAGCAGGTTGATGATAAAGATGTTACCGAGGCCGCCATTTCCGCACTGAGCGGTACGGTTGTGGAAATGGAGCACGCACTTACACATGACATAGCACACATGAAGTCTACCATCGAGTCTCTCACTGAGACCGTGACTCAATTACAGAATAAATGTGAGGATTTGGAGACGAGGTTGCGGCGCAATAACGTTCGAATAATGGGAGTTCCAGAAGGTTCTGATACATGTTCAATTGCTGCTGTAGAGGCCTTGTTAAAAGAGGCATTTAGTCTGGAGAAGGAGCCGGTTTTGGACCGGTCCCACCGGACCCTTCAGCCGAAGCCCAAGCCTGATGAACGACCACGAGGAATTGTGTGCATATTTCACTATTATAATGAATGTGCTGATATATTACGCCATGCGAGAGAGCTGCAGCGGATTAAAGTGAGGAATTTGATTCTCTCCGTTTTTCCTGATTGCACACCTAAGATAGCTCGGGCTCGAGCTGCATTTAATGAGGCTCGGCGTCAACTTCGTGATGTACAGGGCGCTCGGTATGGAATACTTCACCCAGCTCGGCTTCGCATTACACATAACGGTGTCCAGAAGGACCTTATTTCAGCGGAGGAAGCAGGAGACTTTGTTAAACTCTTGATATCAGGATGAACTGTATCACCTGCACAGCGGCGTGTTAAGTTAAGGACATTATATCTGTTATTGTGCACAGACTGTTTATCAGATTTGAAGACAGTAGGGGATTTTTCTCTTACTGAAATCTTTAGTTTCGGTAAGGGTTGGTTAGTTCAGTGTTCTTTCCGAGTGGTTGTCTCAGTGTGGACAACTTTTGGTTATAGAGGGATACACTGCTGTCTCCTTTGGGTTATGGAGACTTTGGGTGTTTTTATGTTTAAGGGTTTTTGCACAAACGCTCCTAAAATAAATTGTTGTTACTGTAGAGCCCTGTAGAAGTAGTCCGATATTGCATTTTACAGATTCCAATAACCAAGTTGCGCAGTACCTGCCAATAACCGATTAATCAACCAATAGTTTTTAATATTTTTTACTGAATGAAAACATTATTTTTTTTTTACAAAAATAAACACAGACTGAAAATGTACTGTACTTTTTCAAAAAATAAATAAACATTTTTTATTTTAACTACTAATAGATATTGAAGTAAATAGAATATATACATCCAAACTGTTCAAAAAAGTAACACTATTAGAGCACCTATTATGCTTTTTCAGATGTCATCTTTCATGTAGTGTGTTATTTAGATGTCCGTGAATGTAAAAAATCTGCAACGTTTCAGTTCAACTCTGACCTTCTTTTGTGTTTCAATCATTTCACTGACGACTGCTTCTCAAATCTAGTCAACGCGGGATTTTCAAAACTATTATTCATTACAGACGGACTGTACCCACGATATTCGGACCATCCTGCACCTACTAGATCCCAACTGGTAAGTGTGATTAATTATGTATGTATATTTTCTCTACCAAGTGTTCCAAATGCATGGTTTTGTGTTGTATACTGTACAGCCAGTGCACAGCTGTTAGCCTCTGCTAAGAGGCTAACTCAGAATATTGTGAAACTACATATAAACTTACCACTGAGAAACGTCCTGTACTCGTCGTGCTTGCGATGGTGGTTCGGGTTTATCTTCCGATGTATCATTATCGGACTCGGGCTGAAATTGGTAAGGTAAAACCAACATTATTATGTATACGATAAACTCGGATATGGTAGTGGGCGTTTCCTTTCCAACACAGGCTGTAAGCGGAAAGGCCAATCACAACAGACTGGGTCACCTGACCAATCAGAGCACAGGAGGCTCTCTGAAAGGAGGAGTTTAGAATGAACGGATCATTGAACGAGTCGTTTGAGACACTGGGGGGAAAAAAGGATAATGCTGCAATGTAAATTATTAGAAAATTAAAGTGTGTTTTGAGCTTGGAAGCATGTAAACCTTTTGTATGAGAACTTTAAAACAAAATTAGGCACGTTTAAAAACCATAATAGATGCTCTTTAATACGCCCTACTCTCGATATGCATCATGAAGCCGTGACAGGTTTGTGAAACTCAACAGTCTTTCTAACAGAAATTTAATGAAACTAGATGTAGGACAGGCTGATTTTCACTTTCGACATGTATATATAGAGAGGGTGGCACCTAAATTACAGTGATATTTACGGTCGAAAGACACTGGTACCACTGAAAATATGCCACAGACTGAAGCGAGGTGAATTGGAGGTTCATTCGGGAGTGGGAGAGAGAGAGCAAGAGCAATGTTTATTTATTGTATTTTCTACAGTAATAAAAAAAAGAAGGAAAAAAACTTGATCTCCCTCTCTCTCACTTCTCCCATAACTGCACATCAATGGCTCAAGCCATTACTGGATCTAAAATGTGTTTAGATGCGTTACTGAATTACTTCTAAAAATCTAGCGTTACTAGATCTGAAATGACGGTTTGCCTTGAGATGGGATGAATAATAAATTAGTTACACACACAAGGGCATTTTAAGGACAAAATCCTGACAAAATGTCTTGAAATACAGTTTTAGAGAATTTTGGAAATTATTAAACTATTAGAATATAATGAACACACGAGGTGTAATGCATTGCCATTATTCCTTATTTATTAAACAATTCCGGTGTATCCAGTCCCTCCTAGATTTTGCAAACGCAGACAAATCAAGTAAACTCCACAATATTGAGAGGAGCTTGCAGTTTTTCAAAACTAGTGCAGATTTTTCCCAGATTTGGCCAAGACGCGAAATGTGACATCATCTCAACATTCAGCCAAAGCCCTCTTCCAGTCATGTGCATCCAATACAGCTAAAAAAAAAATCTCATGTGCCATGTACTCGTGTAACAAACAGCACTGCCAAAGACCATGCAAAACAATTTCGTACTATTGCAATTTCGCCAATTCAAGTCGTTGTCCACAGCACAAAAAACTCCGCAAGTTGCAAAACCATAAAGAAAGCCGCAGCAAGATCACACATTTTTGGCTGCAACAATCACAACAAAAAAACCCTGTAATCCCGTATGGTCTGTGTAATCACTCAGGAACATCCCACTGTAACCGTTTCAATACACACTGACAGCGGTAAACCAATCACAACAAACCGGGACATCTGACCAATCAGGAGTGCTTCTAGCATTTCCTGTCTTTGACGGTTCTTAGAACGGTTCTCTCTAGATTTCTGAAGACATTTAGACTCCTTGTGGGAGGAATTTGTAGGAACAACATTTGGTTTTAGTCTTTGTTTATAACCAGCAGAATTTGTGAGCACTTTTAATCGATTAAATGCATCAAAGGCATCAGGAATGAAGTGGCAAGAACACCGCCGTGGATCTTCAGAGAGTTGTCTTTGTCCAAAAGCATTTTCCCCCACTCATTTCTCCTCTTCTTATCACTACGAAAGCTGTTAAGACTTACATTACTTCCCTTGTTACCTTTCGACTGGAAACTACAGCCAAAAGCAGCACAGTGTGCCATGTATTCCTGCTGTAGGGACTAGTAACTAATTCTTTTTGTTTAAAGCTGTGGTTCAGAGTGCTCAAGTGCATCGACGAGGAGTAATAAAGTAATGAAGGCCTCTGTAGGTTAAAATATGTATTGAACATTAAGGATTTTAAAAAGAATTAAAATGTTTCATGTGTTTCTAACAATGTATTTTAGTAGGAGAGGGAAATTATTGGGTGTTAAGGCCTACAAGTCTTCATAGTTTGGGTTCCATTGAAGTGAATGTTATGGGAACCTTATGGGAGGGTTCTGCAAATCTAAGAACAACGTTCTATTTCCATAAAGAAGACTTTCCTGGCTAACCAAAAACAAACCTTAAAATGTATGTTCAGGGAACAACAAACGAACGGTCTGGGAATTAAATTTATTAGCTGAGTGATTTATAAGAGCTTAGTGAATACCTAACCGACAAGAAATTGTTGTTATAGCTACCAAACGTGAGCTTTCTGATATTTGCATAAACCTAAATGAACTAAGCTATGTTAGTAAACAGTGGAGTTAACCAACGAACCAATCAGTATTGCTTACCATGAATCGGTAAATAAAGTATCGGTCGAAGACATTAATAATAAAATAAACATACCTGGTATCTATATGTAGACGCACAGACTACTGTTACACTCGGAAGACCAGTTAATTCGAATGGCCGTAGTAAACGTCTTCTTCCCTGCCTTGTGAATTACTAACCCAGCCACGACACACAGCAATGGCTGACTCGCAATGGTCCTTTCCGATCTAGCCGCTTCCTGTTTGTGTTACCAGTTAATCCTTCCGGCAGGAACTGCGATATGTGATGATAGTGACTTGATGATAAACCCCGGTTGTATATTTTTTTGTGGTAGCAGTTATATATACATATACATTAATAATAATCATTTATTTAAAGCATTAATTCAGAAGAAAACAAACGCATCACTGAAAATGTTCGCTGTGTGTATAGTTTTGTTTATAGTGAAATAATTCTCATTTTACATTCATCTATTTTTTTTTTTTTTTTTTATGTGAACGTCTATCATGCTCTCAATAAAAACAGCTCGGTTGGTTTCCAGTACGCTTGTATATAGTTAGCACCGGAAATGCCACGTCTGTACCAAGCGTAGACACGTCGTGGCGGAGGAAGCTGCGATGAAAGCGGGCTGTTGCTTTCAAAAAGCTCTTTTATCAAAATTATTTATACCTAATGCTTTAATCAACACGATGTGGTTATGGATGCAGCTCCTTCTGGATTTATAATGCTCTTCAAAGAAGCCGTTGAAAGTGGAGTCACATGGGTTTAACCCCAAAAGATCATTCTACTCCTGTTGGTCAAATGTGCTTCTGTTAAACTTTGGCAAAAAATCAATTTCAAAGCCCTGACATACAGTCACTTATTGGAGCTGCTTAATAATTAATCTCGGATGGTAAAATGTTTGGACGTTACCATGTCTGTATTTATTAACAAAGAAAATAAAGTAAGTCTCTTATAAAGTCAGATAAAGATGCCAGTGAAATGTGTTGATATTGAAAAGGAAATTGATGTAAGTTGTTCATTCTGTGATGTATACTCTGACACTCTCCCACGCAAAAAAAAAAAAAAAAGATCTGGAAACATTTCTGTAAAGAATTCCTGACCTTAATGTCCATTCAATTTGAAATTCCTACTAATGAGCATGGAGTAGTGACGTCATATCAGCGTGCGGTAGTGACGTCATATTAGCGTGGTTGCGCACAGCATAAAAAGTCAACTCTTTTTGGCAATATTTATGACAGTGCACAACAATACAGATTTCCATAAAAACATACATGGTAAGGTGCACATTAACGTAATACATATGTCCAAACCTTTTTTTTCCATTTAATATATATATATATATATATATATATATATATATATATATATTTTTTTATATATATATATATATATGTATCTAAAATATTTTTCTAATTTGGGCCAGATAATGGGAGAGCAAGCACAATATCTGTGGAAGTAAAATAATGATGTCGTTATTGCTAAAAAGTATGTTGCGTTGCACTAATAAAAAAAATGCATTGTATTAACAGTTCTTGCATTTTAATGCATTGTATTTTCAGGGCCGTGTGTCGGGGGTTTCCTCCGGGTACTCCGGTTTCCTCCCCCAGTCCAAAGACATGCATGGTAGGTTGATTGGCGTGTCTAAAGTGTCCGTAGTGTGTGAGTGTGTATGTGATTGTGCCCTGCGATGGACTGGCACCCTGTCCAGGGTGTACCCCACCTTGTGCCCGATGCCTCCTGGGATGGACTCCAGGTTCCCCGTGACCCTGAAAAGGAGTAAGCGGTTGAAGATGGATGGATGGATGGATGGGCTTGTATATTTGGTTATTGCAGTTCAACGTGCTTGTATATTAATGCTGTGATATTTCAATTGGAAACATTTCACACACAATTTCATTATTAAAAATTCAATAATCAATATTCGCCTTCCAAAGTTAATTTCCAAAATATTCAGTTTGTTCAAAAATACCCCTATAATTAGGGATGGGGCCGGTTCTCTGGTCCTGGAAGGTCTGTCAGGTGCCCAATTTGAGCCCTTAGTGTCAGCCTCAGTGAAGCTTGTGGCCACTTTTACTCAAATAGCTATCACTCTTTAATGGAATAAGATTTTCACCAAACATTGGGTACATATTTATGGGCTCAGTTTGAGGATATTACTGTGTTACCAGTATCACACTCACTGCACTGTTGGCTGTACAATTCTAATATGACTCTGAAGGTTGTCAGTAGATTCTGCTCCATATGATATTCTTACACTACAAATGACCTACATTCTGCCTTTATGTGGTCTGTGTTATTAAAATGCATGTAGTAAATGTATTAAAAAGGAGAATGTTATCACACGTGATTTGTCACATGCACATAAACATCAACACAACATTCAGTGAGCGCATGGAGTGCACATTATTCTGTCTTGTATTCATTTACAACAAAAACGACTCGTCCCATCGTTCACTTAATTGAACCGGCTCATAGAGCCGACTCGTTCGCAAACGACACATCAGTACTCTGCAGATGGACATTTCTCAAGTAAGTGGTTCTGGGTCATGTTCACTGATCAAGTTGAACTGAATCTTGATTTGCGAGACACGTTGGAGTATAATTCACGACAACTGGGAACTCGGAATTGTTCAACTGGGAACTCCTGATTTCCACATTATGTTTAAATTGGATGTGATAATTATGGAAGCCCGTTTCCGCCTCTGAGAAACAAATAAAAAGGATAGTTGCAACTTTATGTATCGCAATTGTGACTTTATTTCTAGAAAGTGTGAGTTTACATCTCACAATTCTGACTTTCTCGAGTTTTCTTCACACGCCAACAACAAACATGGCCGGCCTTGGCCTCAGACCTAGCATAGCATTTACAGTGAATTACAACATGATTACATTATAATTTTCACAAAATACGCAACTGGATACAGTTATCAGGTAATTTTTATTTAAATGTGATAAAAGGACAATGTGTGAATCAGGGGTTACTGTTCCGTACTCAACATTTCAATGCTAAGTTTGTAACAATGCTAACGCTATTGGAGTATATGTGGCTAATGCCAAGTGTAAACGGCGCTCATTAAAACCAACAGTGATCTCATTTAGTTCACCTAGAGCCATATACATATAAACATTGTATACACACACACATATATATATATATATACACATACACACACACACATATATATATATATATATATATATATATATATATATATATATAATGTATGTATGTATGTATGTATGTATGTGTGTGAATAAAATGTGCACACACACTTTTTTAGTAACACTTACTTTTCCAGCCTTTTGTCTGGCCCGTCCCAATTTTTTTGAGACGTCTGGCGGCCATCGAATTCAAAATGACCTTATTTTTTCCTTAAAACGGTACATCTCCAAAGTTTAAACATTTGATGTTTTCTGTGTTTTATTGTGAATAACATATGGGTTTAAGAGATTTGCAAATCATTACATTGTTTTTATTTACATTTTACTCAGCGCCCCAATTTTTTTTGGAATTGGGGTTGCACATGTATGACAGTAAACTGTATAGGACTATTAAAAAAAAAAAAAAAAACATATTTAATATATCCTATCAAATAACACCAGTATTCTACAGTATAGGGTCTGAAATTAGATTAGGATATTTCTATAGGAATAAAAGACTAATGGAAACTAAAGTATGTGCACTATTATATAATAATATTTGTTATACTAAGTATAATAAAATGAGGTTTGCAGCAGCAGCACTTGTAGTATGTTAGCAAGTTGAATAACTAGATAGCAGGTCAGTGTTGTTATCGCAAAACATATAATAATCGTTAATGTGTTCATATTGCTTTAATGTCATGCCTGTGTCCTCTAGGGCGTAGTGACTCCCTGTGCCAGAGACCTCAGCCAGGACTGCACAAGTGGGGTTTGGAGCACTTTATCTTAAGCACAACAGTTTACTAATGAGTCTACTAGTTGGCCTTATATTGAAAAGCTGCATAATCCTGTTACAATTTAGGTATGATCATGCCCTCTGGTGTCTCCAGCTTCTTGCTGGATTGTATGGATTCAGACGTGGAAACAGGTGACGCACTACCATCCATTGAGACTTTTTGCAAAGCTGATACTTCTGGTAAGTGTTCTTGTAAGTTCACCATTAATGGCATATTTTCAGTTATATGAAATATATAATAAACATGTTAATGTTCATTTCAACTTTAAATGAACATAATGTAATGTTTGTTTGCCTTTCTGTCTGACTGAGACGAGGGAACAGGTCTGGTCAGTGAAGATGAAATGCTGCACTGCTATATCAAGAACTCAACGCTTCTTAGTTTCAGTGACGCTGTGAATATCGGAATGCAGCATCCTCCAAACCTCTCCTCCATTCTGGGTATTATATATACAGGGTATATTTTTCATAGTGTGTAATTACTTAAATATTCTTACACAAATTTGAATGTTTCTAGCATTGTACCAGATTTTCTTAACCCTCATGTTCTGTTCAATACCTGTACATATATTATAATTGAATAAAATCATAGATGAATAAACATGAACCCCTTCCTGTATGTGGGGTATCCTCCTCATTTGTGCACTAGGAGTGTAACGTCCCTCTCTGCACCTTTAGCTGTATTGGTTTAGTGCACCAAATATTTTTAATCACATTTAAAGAGGAAGTGAGAGTGGTCTACACTGGAAGGTTTTTTAAGCTATAGTTTACAATATCCACCTAATGATCCACCTATCAGATTAAGTTTAGTCTTGAGTTTGTTATATTCCAGAAAGAACAGAGAATCAGAATCTAATCTGAAGCTGTAATGCGGTGATGCTACTTGTGAGAATGGGATCCTTTAAGTGGCATTTCATGTCATTTTTGTACAATTATCTGGGAAGATTTTCATTTCATGTAATAACGATGGAGATCGCTTATTTCACTATGACGAAAAACATGGGCAGTGAGCATAGAATCTATTAAATTATAACTTTTTTATATTCATTTTATGACTCAATTATCGAGTCAAACATTTCTTACGTGAGCATGCACTGGTTAATGCTGATTTAAACATTATCTGCATGGTGGCTTAGTGGTTAGCACGTCCGCCTCACACCTCCAGGGTCCGGGGTTCGAGTCCCGCCAGGGCCATGTGTGTGCGGAGTTTGCATGTTCTCCCTGTGTGTCGGGGGTTTCCTCCGGGTACTCCGGTTTCCTCCCCCAGTCCAAAGACATGCATGTTAGGCTGATTGGCGTGTCTAAAATGTCCATAGTGTATGAATGTGTGTGTGAGTGTGTATGTGATTGTGCCCTGCGATGGACTGGCACCCTGTCCAGGGTGTACCCCGCCTTGTGCCCGATGCTCCCTGGGATAGGCTCCAGGTTCCGTGACCCTGAAAAGGAGTAAGCGGTTGAAGATGGATGGATGGATGTTTAAATAGAATAATATATTCATATTTGGTTACATTCCTAATGTGCACACAGATGGGAACTAAGAGTTGGAGGGAATGTGACACTAAAATCACCTTATTTGTTTGATGAAGGATTACCTCTTCACATTTGATATCATTGAATATTCTTGTGTCACACTGACTGAACATAGAGATGATATAATAATACAGCAACAATACATATAATATTAATTTTTTACTAAAGAAATCTGCATATGTTTAATTTGGTATTTTCTTATTGTTCCCATAGAGCTGTCACCTGTTACTGATGGACAAACTGCGAAAGACTTATTTTCTCTGCCCTTCCCTCAATCTGTGTCACCTCTTGGGTAAGCTTTATTGCATCTATATCCAAGTCAGCAAAGATTAAAGCTAAATGCTAATAACACGGTTGTAATGTGTTTTTTTTTTTTTTTTTTTTTTTGATGTGATCATAAATGGCTTGAACGCAATAAAACAACGAGCAAAATGTGTTTAGTGTTAAATTTGTGACAAAATTGCTGGTATGTTGTAGCAGAGGAGTGTGACAGTGTTATAATTAACCAATATACGTGTGAATCAATCCCCTGCTTATGTTCAGTACGACGGCTCAAGTGCAAGTGTGAAATTGCTTTTATGCCAGTTCTATAAACAAGGAATTAATACTAAGTAACTGACATTTCAGTCAGAATATGGCCAAATATTTTGTTTATTTTTGTACTGTCAACGAAATAACTCTGAAAGAAGCCACAGCTGGATATTGTTGTGCGTTGCCATGTAAAGCACAGACTGACTGACAGCATGTAGTAAGTGTAGAAATGGTTTCAGTTTGAGGAACTACAGTGTTATAAGAATTGGAATATTAAGTAATGAAAACAAATAAGCGACATGAAAATGAGAAACGGTGAAATGTACCAGTGCCTTACGCAAAATATCAGCACTCTTGCTAAGCCACTTAAATCCTGTCACATTAGTGGATCGGACCTAACTGTTGTATAATGTGAAATAATTCTATAAATTACAGACATGTAATATTTTAGGGCACAACACTGTTTATTTAAAAGCAACAAGTACAAATTAATTCTGAGCTTCTACAGTCTCTTCCGAAAGCAAGGCCAATACTTCTGTTTTTGCTATACGCTGACATTTGGTTTTAAGATCAAAATATGAATGAGATAATAGATCAGAATTTTAGCTTTCATTTCCTGATAATTACACTTAGATGTGCTAAGCAACTTAGAATATGGCACCTTTGATGGCAGACCACCCAATTTTTAGGTGAGCAAAAGTATAGAAACAGATAGATGAAAGAATTGACATTTGTTGGTGAACCATCCCTTTAAGGTCATATTTGCTTTTTTCAGAATCTGTGATCTGATCTATTAAATCTATTGCTTTATCATCAACAAATAGGTTTTTAATGATTGACACCCTTCACACTCGATTATATGCATTGTCCAGCATTTGTTAATCTCTCTTGTTGAGCAAAGTCTTGATGCAGGTTTTCTTTTTGTTTTTTAGAGTGTTTTTCTATGTTTGTACTGTAGATCCACCCCTTGGGTTGGGCTGTGTGAATATTTGACATCCCCAAAGAATACCACAGGTATTTTATTTTTTCTCTTTTCTTAAATTCCTCAATAGGTTGATGCAAAATGGTCTATATTGGAGGAAATCCACATTAATTCTGAAATTGTACTGCTTGCAGGAGGTAAAGGCAAAACCACTGGAGTTGAAGGAAGGACTCCTGTAACTAAGATAACTGTGGCACTTCCTCCTGTTGTAAAGAAAAAGGTATTAACAAATTTAGGATTTTGACCAATAGTTGCTGTAAGCTTTTTATAATCGACCAATTGGTGTGCAAGAAGGTGGGAATTGTGGAGGGGGG
The DNA here is from genome assembly GCA_022414735.1 of Noturus placidus. NCBI lineage: Eukaryota > Metazoa > Chordata > Actinopteri > Siluriformes > Ictaluridae > Noturus > Noturus placidus. The sequence goes on from JAFFST010052672.1 coordinate 45,533, forward strand.
TTAAAGCAATGCAAATATGCACACACGATGCAATATTAGACCATAATCATAATGAAACTAAAGCCGATCCTGGACATTTTCTCACTTGTAGAAATTCCAGCCAGATGCTTTTTTAATGTCCAAAAAAGAGGACATGTCCGGGGAAAATGAGGACGTACCGTCACCCTAGCAAAACTTTCTACACTGTAATAAAATGCACTGGCAGGAGCACCAACCTTGTTATACACCAACACAAATGACGAAGTAATGTTAACTAAAGACTGCAGCTAAAGATAAAGTTTCTTTCAGAGCTTGCTAGCCACACTTCTAGCCAGTTGACTGCGCATAACTGAAGCAATCGCTTGCTTTATTTCTGATAAGAGATTTAGTCCAGTTCCTTCACCAAGTGTAATGCCTTCCCTTACAGCCTCTTACAGGAAAACGCAAGCCCATAAAATGCAGAAAGGTGACCTTCAATGATGTCATCAGCACACAGGCCATATCAATGCTTAATCCTGGTTCAGGGAAACCTCAAAGAATAGCCTATAATGTCCATAAGAATGACATGAGAAGCAACACCAACGAGCCTTCTTCGGAGACAGCAAGGTTTTTTGACTTTGCTGATGAGTGCGAGAAGGAAACTTTTTTTCAAAGACTGAAGCGGACCTACACTTTTCAGTTTCCTGCTAAACCGGTAAATTGATCCCTTGTGTTTTTTTTAAAGGAAAAAAACATGTGGTACATTTCATGGCTCTTTGATTCCAGTCTTGAGTCATTAACCTCTGCTCTATGACATATTTTTTTATGAAAAAGAGAATTGGAATAGCCTTTATTGACCAAAATGAAATGAACACGGATATTATACTAGGAAAAAACTATAACAGAAAATCAAATATTTAAAATCTTTACCAAATGAGCTATAAAATAGGTTATACTGCCAGGTCCATAAATATTTGGACATCAACAAATTTATTGTTATTTTAGCGGTTTACCACAGTATATTGGAATTGACATCAAATCAGCTACCAAATACAGATTCAATGCTTTGAATGAACTCCTTTTTATTCACCTTAATTGATCATGATATAACGAGGAAACAGGCCACACCTGGCCATGAAACCACTTATCAGTCAATTGTCCAGTCACCCCCTTCATTTAAACCAATACAAACTAAAAGTAATTGGACTAACTTCTTCTTCTTCTTCTTCTTCTTCTTCTTCTAACAATCATAAATTAAATTGTCATTTTAATTCTTGTTTGCAAATCCTTTGCAGTCACTGACTCTCTGAACTCTGGAACCCATAGACATTATCAGACTCCGGGTTTCGTCCCTGATGATGCTTTGCTAGGCTTTTAATGCAGCTGTCTTCAGTTCTTGCTTATTCTTGGGGTGTTTCGCCTTCAGATTTGCTCAGTTGGATGTAGGTCAGGTGGTTGACTTGGCCGCTGCAGAACATTACACTTCATCATAAAGTCTTGGGTTGTTTACAAAGCATGCTTCGGGTCATTGTCCAACTGCACTGTGAAGTGTCATCCAATGAGTTTTGAAGCATTTGGCTGAATCTGAGCAGATTATACAGTATAACCATATAATACACAGAATATACACAGAATTCATCCTGTTGTTTCTCTCAGCAGTCACATCATCAGTAAATACAAGGAAATTGGTTCCACTGGAAGCCATACCCATGCCTAAACATGAGGTGGTATACTTCAGGTCATAAGCAGTTCCTTCTTTTCTCCAAAGTCTTTTTGTCCATCATTCGAATACAATAAGAATGTGTCTCATCTGTCCATAGAATGCTGTTCCAGAAATGTATGGGTTTTTTAGATGTAGTTGGCAAATGCTTATCTGGTCTTTCTGTAATTGAGGCATACCAGTGGTTTACATCTTGTGGTAAATCCTCTGTATTTTCTTTGTTGAAGTCATCTCTTGATTGTTGATTTTGACACACACACACACACACACACACACACACACACACATATATATATATATATATATATATATATACTCCTACCTCTGGCCAGCTGTTGCAAAATGTTTTTTTTTTCCCACCAGGATGCAAGAAGGTTTTCAGCAGGTACTTTGTTTCTGTGGAACTTTTGGTGTTCCTAAGCTCATCAGTGTTTTCTTTCTTTTTACAACCAAATCCAACAGTGTAATTCATACTCTGTTTGTATTTATTGTTTAATTTCAACAGTATACTGTGGTAGGCAGCTACAATAACAATAATGTTGCAAAAATCTTGATGACTGTAAGTTGCAGTGTCTTTTGAAGCAATACAAAGCTAAACATGTACTGCTATGACATGTCACATCTGGAGAATGTTTGTAGTAATTTTTGATTTAATGTTATTTGCAAAAGCAATTTGCAGGTTTTTCCTTTTATTCCTAGATTACCTTCACAGACCGGCCGAAGATCGAGGATGTGTGAGGTAGAAGATTGGATTCTTTCTTTTTTCTTTTGTTCAGTGTGCATTGTTGCTCTCACTTAGATCTCGCCAACAACAGGATGAAATAAAATCTGTTTTTGCATGCCTCTAAAGCCCTGTTTTGTGATCAGCACACCAGGCCCTACCTCAGCGCGCTTGGAGGGTGAAATCCATTTAAACCTATTTCAGAATTAAGCTTAACAGTTTTCAGACATTAGAAACCAAACTCAGTGTATCACATGGTATGTGTCATATGCTACATTAAAAATATATACTTACTTATTATACTATATTTACTTGTTTATTTGAGGAGAAAAACATTTTGTTACAGGGTAGTACATTTATTTTATGTGACTGGTGTAATGCTTAGTATACATACATCACATGGTTTCATTTTCTACAGGAGCCACCTTTATGGTATTTAAATGGTTTCATTATTAGAGAGCACTGGGATGGATGGAGCAGTGTATAAGTGCAGAGTAGTGAATGGATCTTGCAGAGAAGCTTCAGAGCATACAGTGGTGTGAAAAAGTGTTTGCCCCCTTCCTCATTTCCTGTTCCTTTGCATGTTTGTCACACTTAAGTGTTTCGGAACATCAAACCAATTTAAACAATAGTCAAGGACAACACAAGTAAACACAAAATGCAATTTGTAAATGAAGGTGTTTATTATTAAAGGTAAAAAAAAATCCAAACCATCATGGCCCTGTGTGAAAAAGTGATTGCCCCCCTTACTATAACTGTGGTTGTCCACACCTGAGTTCAATTT
>JAFFST010052672.1:49604-85306 GCA_022414735.1 Noturus placidus
CACGTTATCGCAAACGCTTGGTTGCAGTTGTTGCTGCTAAGGGTGGCCCAACCAGTTATTAGGTTTAGGGGGGCAATCACTTTTTCACACAGGGCCATGATGGTTTGGATTTTTTTTCACCTTTAATAATAAACACCTTCATTTACAAATTGCATTTTGTGTTTACTTGTGTTGTCCTTGACTATTGTTTAAATTGGTTTGATGTTCCGAAACACTTAAGTGTGACAAACATGCAAAGGAACAGGAAATGAGGAAGGGGGCAAACACTTTTTCACACCACTGTACATGCTGAATACAGAGACACATTTGCAGGTCACACTCTGCTCCTCACTCTGCAGAGACGGATCAGGTCAATGGTGTTGTTACTCAAACACAAAATTAGTTTACAGTTATTCAAAGATGAATAAACAAAAGCTAAACCATTCAAGAAAATGTACTGACATTTATAATGGTTTGTGAAGGTTAATTATGCTTAGTGATTGAAATATGTCACCATTATATATCAGTTTCAACTGGAAACCAGAACAAAATATTGTCTTACCTGTTCAACAGAAAACAGCCACCTGTGCACCAGGCTTCAATCCCTTCACATCTCAAAAGCCAAGCCAATATTTATTCTCTTTTAGCACGGGTTCTGTCGCTTTCCGTTTTTGACTGGAGGCTCTCTGCAGTTCCGTGTTTCTTGGTTTTGATTCCCCAGATGTCAATGATGATTGCCATTTAGAACTACCTAAATTAAAAGCAGCCATCTAGATGACAAGTATAAATTGTAAGCAACTGTTGTAATAACAAGCTACAGATACTCCTCCATCCTCAGCACCCACACACGAGATACAGAAACCAGGTCTTCTTTCTGTTTACAGATGTGACGTAACGCGCAGAGGTAGTTGCGGGGGCTGTGTTTCACCTAAGTAATCACCTAAAATACAACGTATTAGGTGTATTCTTGTCCTGTGATGTTTTAAAAAAGATGTGCATTGTGCTAGCAGGCACTGTGGCAAGAGTAGCTATGACAGAATAACTCAAAGGGAGAATCAGAAGGTAACACAGACATGAAGGTGCACTGGGACATAAAGTGACCAGCTACTTCACTGTCAACAAACACGACATTTCTGGCCTTGTTTGCATTCATCGGTACAGTGAGACAGCAACTTGTCCTTCAGTCCTTGTCTAACTATTATTTCTATATTTATATAAGGTGTAGTGAAAGAAACGAATGCAGGAGCAGTTATGCAGGGCATTAGTTGCAAATTTGACCACTGTCATATCATACACCTGAGTGTGGCCATTCTAAATTTGCTCTCCACTGTTCTTCAGTGAGCCAACTTCAAGAGTGGAAGGCTGGGGCAGTGTGTTGCTAATGCAGTTATTGCTAGCACCTGAGCTAGCACTCATGCTGCTAGCTTTGCATTCCTGTTTTTGTTTTTCAAATCCAAAATTTGTTAATAAAAAGAGGGTTGTGGCAATTGCTTCCAGATGGAAGGTGGGTATAAAACAAGAATATAAATCAATAAAAGTGATCTCAGATATACAGATATATTTGGTAGCTATAGTTATATATTTTTATTATTAAGAGTAGAAATTAAATTATGGAAATGTGCATCTTCATTTGTTTGTCTACAAATTTAAAAAAAGCCGTATAGCACAGCAGACTCAACGACAGGATTTACCACCCAATAGTAAACACTGTTCACACTGAGCAGTCTGCAGTTTATTGGAGAAGTAAGAAGTAAAGCACACGGCCAATAGAATTGTCTGGGAACAGCCACCAATCTTTTAAAAACCAACAATAACAAACAAAAATAACTTGTTTATTGTCCCAGTTTAAATATTAGCCATGAAAACGTTTTACTGATGATCCGATGAATGTCCTTTCTCTTAAATTGTGGCTTAAAATCCCACTTTCTCAATCTCCATATATTTATTAATTTCTTTGGAGAAATCCATTACTTGTGGTGTTCAGTAACTGACCTCAGATATATTTGGTTTGTTCACATTCTTTGCAGGTGCCCAATTATTTAGCTAATTTCCTGTTTAGAGAGTTAACCTCAAGCTCAAGACACCCAAGTGCACAACGTTTGCTTCTATACATGCTCATTTTATATTTCAGTCTGTCACCCATTGCATCCATTAAAAGAGCTTAAAAGTTTGCGATCTCCCGTACATTTCGGAACATTAATGAATAACTAGTGTCAGTAGGAAGGCTGACACTAGTTACACTGATTACACTGACTACTGCACTGATGCATAGATTTTCCAGACATGGTTTAGTAGGACTCAGGTTTCAGTTAAAATATGTTGGCTGTGCCTTCAAAATGATTTAATGTTACGTTAATAAAACAAACGGAGTATTTCTACATTTTTGTATAGTTCAGTGAACAATCTCCAAATAATGGAATCTAAGTGACGACTCGGTGCAGACATCAGACAGTCGCGCCGCATTGGGATGGTGCCAGAGCATAGTACTGCATCAGACATTGCCTTTGCTAATTTATACAGATCTATAATGTTACTTTTTGTAATCTCTGACTGATGAACATACATCATTAGCTTCTACGTGAAAATCTACATTTGAAATCCTATGCTTGCCTAAGACCTTAAGATTACCTGCTATATCCAGTGCCCTGGCTCTCAGTATACACCTAACTAGCGCTGCTAATGTCAGGTGCTTTAAGATAGAGTCTCCTAAAACCAGAGCTCTTTCAGGTTTCTCAGCAGGTTCTTCACTGAGAAGAGCAAACCTGTTAGACATGTGAAGCAGAGAGGAGTGGTGCTCCCACAGGCGAGTCGTAGTGTTCACTTTGGTTTTGGCAATTTTAACTTTTTCAACATGTCTTTTCACCACTGTGGTATCTATTAACAACACACCTTAATCACAACATTTTAGGAGTGCTGTGTCCTTCTGTTAAGGATTTTACAATTTTTTTCTTTTCAGAATCATTCTCATTTCCTATTATACCATTTCACCTGCAGTAAATGACCTATTAATGATACACAGCTTAATGCAATGTATTTCTCAATTTAAGCCACATCCACTCCCATGAAGCAATTACATCTGATAATATTTGTGTCAGTAATAATATAGGGTAATATGGGTTCAAGTTGGAAACACACATGACCAGGAAACTGATGTACCTAATAATTATTCACACACATTATATAATCTCTTCACAAGCAAGACTTCTGTGTAATAATCAAGTTCTACAAAACAAGGAGCAACTAGTTGATGATTTACAACTTAGTTATAGGTGCTGCATTTAGTTATTTCTTATTGCTGTAAACAAAAAAATAATAAATAGCAGCCTGGCACAGTAAAATAAAAGTCCAGACAAACTGTAAGGAACAAAAATACACTCAGAATCAATTATATAAAAGCTAAACACTTTTACAGGTATAATTTTACAGTGACATTGCAGGCAGCTGCAAAAATGCAGCAAACGTTTAATAGTTTACAGATGTAGAAACTTCTAAAGCTTAGTTTATTTGACATACAGTCCGCAGTGCATGGAGCAGCTGAAGCAACTGCATGAAGAGATGGCGTTCGTGATCGCCTGAGATGCTATTAGTGATAAGGCAATATCAAGAATATGTCTAGAAAAATCAAGCACAGGCATAGATAATTTATCCAAAATTATGATACACGTTCAAGATAAGGCATTTCAGAACAAAATCAAACAAAAGGAATTATGTAAATTGGCACAAAATATAAACTGGCCTTGTAAACTTCCATTATGCAAACATCCTGAAACAGGATCTAGAACATAACCAAAACACACTGCATGTTTGAACAGGAACATTTCAACAGCTGCCACCTTCAGGACCGCGCACACATCTTTAGGATATACAGCGAAGCGTTTATATTTTGGCAGTTTATTATGTAAAGCATTTTATGATGTAAAATCAAACAACAACAACAAAAACAAAAAAAAAATTCTCTCTCTCTCTCACACCCACAATGGAAACATAACTATGCATTTACCAAATGAACAAAAGTTTTGCTCCATAAAATATCATACAAAATTGAAGGAATCACACATGTTAAGATTTAGAGAGTCCATTGTTCTTTTTCGTTTTTAAACCATTGTGTTCTGTGATTAAAAAGGTCTATCTGGCATTGCTTGTGTTGTTGAGGGCATTTGCTCAAGATCAGTGGTTTCAGCTTATAGGGCTGTACTTCACCCCTTTTTCCCCCTTATACATTTCTCACTGGAGTCACACTGTTGACATCTGTTCATCTGCAAGAGAAATAAAAGAACAAAAGAAAAAAACAAATGAAGACCAAAATGCAGCATGAGCATCAAACTCAAAAATCAAAGTACTTTCAACATGTAACACTACAGGAAAAACACAATATACAACAAACCATTAAAAAAAAAACTTACATTAATGGATTGTGACTGGATTAAAAGACTCTCGTTTCTAGACTTCTCTAATTGAGCCTTTCTAATTATTACATTATTACTAATTTAAAGTGTTCTCCTGTTCATATCTGTCAGGGAAGTCCACTGCAGCGAGAGCTAGATCCAAGTCAAAATGAATTAGAACTAATATCAGGCAGCCAGCATATAGTTTGCTGTATATGAATGATGATATCTGGAGGCTTGGAAAACATACCCTCCTCACTATTAGCTACAGCATGAGGTTCTACAATGGCAGGCCTGGTGACGATGGTGTGACGCTCAGCTGCCATTCTCCATGTGTCACCCAACAGCTTGGATCTTTGTAATGCCACGCTGTAGTTGGGTGGCTTTACGTAGGCTGGCCGCAGAGCTCCGCCCTCTCGTGCCTGCATGTCCCCCAATGACAGCCCTTGATAACCAGGTGGGGTAGGAGGTGGAGCCCTGTACCTATCATCTGTGCATGGCGATGTTACACAATACACTGAGGGAAGATGTGATCAAGGAGCAGAGGGGAGAAGAAACAGAAAACAAATGAAACATGGAGCATGTGAATAAATTAAATGTTTTGAAAGCAACACAACCACTTACATACAATTAAAAGACCTTCACAGTATGCATGAGTAATGGCAGCAGCAGGTTTATAGCTGCTGTGTGCTTTATGTTTGTACCTCACTGCCTTTTGAGCCATTTTGTGGAGATTTGGTTCACCAGTTTAAGACGTAGACACAATCACAAACTCGGTTCAATAGGAACATGAAAATCAGCAGTTTTCCACCAAATAGCATGGCTTGATACAACTCAGTCACAAATCTAATCAGAACAATACTCGCATCCTGTTACGGGTCACTTTCCCATCACATAATACTACCTGTGAAGGTAAGAGTGCAAAAAAACCCAGAGAGTTGCACATTTTCTGCCTCTGAATGGTGTACACTGTGCACGTAGGTTACGAAGTAAAGTGTACAGAACATTATCCTAGGCAGAGACAAACAAAATGACTCGAGTCACTGGGAATTCACCCTCCCCGATTTAAATTCAATTCAATTTCATTTATAAAGCACTTTTTACAGTGGACATTTTCACAAAGAAAATTGACAGAAATTCAGATATAAAAGTTTCATTTAAATTTATCCCTAATGAGCAAGCCAGAGGCAATGGTGGCAAGGAAAAACTCCGTAAGTTGACCAGAGGAAGAATCCTTGAGGACTCGGAATGAAACCCATTCTCCTCTGGATGACACACGTAGTGTGATTATAAATCATTCCTGTTCTATAGTCATGGGAGAAAAGAAAGTACACCCTCCTTGAATTGTATGTTTTTATTAATCAGGGCTTAAATAAAACAAACAAATAACCTCAGATTTCAATAAATAGTTACCCTGAAGCTACCTGGTTTCTCAAGGTTTCTTCTCGTCACCTAATGGAATTTTTCTTTGCCACCATCGCCTCTGGCTTGCTCATTGGGGATAAATGTAAGTTTTATATCTGGATTTCTGTACATTTTCAGTAATTTTCCAGTGTATCCATTGTTAAAAGTGCTATACAAATAACATTTTATTTAATAGAATGACACAAGCTCAGGATTGAACCAGGCTAAATGGAGCTGTGAGGTACCAATGTTACCCACTGTGCTACCATGCGGACTGAGAAGTGATTCCAGCCAGACACATCATCAGGACAGCTTTGTGCTGATTGCATTTGACAAATTCAGAGGAACATCTGGTAGAAAAGTGCTCATTGAAATGGGCATGAAATATACTGTTGCCATCTGTGAAGGAGCATCTGAACAAAGTCTTGTTACATTTAACCAAGTTTCTCACCTATGAGACCTTTCTCTGTGGTAGAGGTGACCGTTTTATATGCAGGGTCTGTGCTTTGCTGCTCATTGACCGTCTCTCTGCTTTTAATGGTCTCATAGTTCCCCTCATACCTGTCTGAGGCTGAACTGGAAGAAACCCAGCTCTGTCTGGATTGACTAAGCTCTGAGCCATCTCTGAAATGTCTGTTTATGGCCTGAAGATCATCCACCTCTGTGATAGTGTCAGCCTTCTGAGGGTGTTGGTGGTTCATCGTATCAGACATGCGTTGAGCATGAATGTTCTGGAAATTGTCGTGTGAGTTGCTGGAGCACGATGTCCAGCTTCCCCGGCCACTGTCAGCCACCTCTGAAATGGGCAGAGTTAGCTCCTCAGTGCTGGAAGAGAAGGTGAAATTTAAGCCATGGGTCAATATAATTTTTAAAAACACAAAAATATTTTAAAAGGGAATGTTAGTTCATGGATGCTCACATAGTGCAAATTAAATACAATTCTGCATTCTTTGATATTCAAAAAGAGAGTGAGCACGAAGAAATCCCACGCACAGGCACATTTAGTGTTGTGTCCAAAGTTACGCTGGCATTTGTTTGTACAGTTCCCTCTAAAATGATTGTAACAGCAAGACTAATTCATTTCTTTCTGAGTTTGAGATCAAAAGGTGGAGATGAGACGAGAGTTTACGATCTCAGCTTTTATTTCCTGGTATTTACATCTAGATGACATAGAACATTTTGTACCAGACCACACAAATTTTAGGTGAGCAAAAGTATAGGAACAGTTAAGTCTTGAAGTAAACTAAAGTAAAGAACACTGAATATTTGGAAAAATGCATCAACCCCAAACTGTTGGTTTCTACTTCTGTGATGCATTTCTAGGCTTTTACTGCAACCTCTTTCAGTTGTCGTTTGTTTCGGGGGGTTTCTCCTGTTAGTCTAATCATCAGGAGGGGAAATGCATGCCCAATGGGTTAAAGTCTTTAAAAATTTATTTAAAACTGTTCCTATACTTCTATATCTGACTCATGGCTGGCCTCTTCTTCCTGATTCTGACTTGTGGAAGATTTACAACACGAGGAATGTAGTGTACAGTCTTAACAGTTTTCATTCAGAATGTAATTCAGATGTAAATATGTAAGATTAAAGCTTTGGCAATACAAAATGTTTCTTTGTCATTCAGCATTAAAGCAGGCTGAATATAAAAATTGAGAGAGCATAAGCATGAGATGGAGAGATGTGCTGTACCTTGTGCAGGGCTGACAGTTTTCTGAGGCAGTGTGAGTTGATTCTGACTGTATTTGACTCCGGGCTTTTTTTGTTGAATGCAAGCAGTTTACTGTGCAGTTACTGACGATGTTGGAATGTGAAGGAATCTCACGGTGGCTGGAATCCATGTTGCCCAATTTACCTGCAGCCAACAAAGTGTAGTACAGCACAAACAAACACTGATCTATGATCAGACATATCTGCTGAATTAAGAGTACAATCAAAACCAAGTGTAACTTGTACAGTATTTGGAAAATCATCTTTTTTTATTGCTTACAACCGCAATTCCCAAAAAGTTGTGATGCTGTGGAAAATGGAAATAAAAACAGAATGATATGATTTTGCAAATCTCATAAACCCATATGTTATTCAAAATAGAACATAGAAACATATCAAATGCTTCATCAATGCCGAAAGGTATATATACACACAGGTTTTAGAGCAACGCATGCTTCCATCCAGATTCCATCCAGTCTTGTCTACTGAGAGTCTGCCTCTCTAAGAAACTCTTTTTATACCAATCATGTTACTGACCTGTTGCCAATTAACCTAATAGTTTCAAAAATGTTCCTCCAGCTGTTTCTTTTTACGAACACTTTGCCCCGTCCCAACGTTTTTGAGATGTGTTGTGGCCATCAAATTCCTTCTTTTTTTTTCTTTAAATGGTACATTTACTCAGTTTAAGCATTTGATATGTTTTCCATGTTCTGTTTTGAATAACATATGGGTTTATGAGATTGCAAATAATTGCATTCTGTTTTTATTTACATTTTACACAATGTCCCAACTTTTTTGGAATTGGGGTTGTACTTTGTGACTAGCTAAAGCATACAGCACAAATATTCTCAATAAGGCCATTTTTTATGCAAGCACAAAAAACCATTAGATGCGCCTGGACTGAGCCCGGGTAAACACATGGCCTGGCAGGGTATCGTTTGGATCTGCTTGTAAATCCCAAGGTGCATGTGTCCCACCTTTGCCATAGCTGTCTTGGACACCGTTGTTGCCTACTGCCATGCTTCGGTTCAATACTTTGACCTTGTCTTCATTGGCAAAAGATGACTTTGAACCTGGCAGGTTCAGTTGACTACAGTCCTGCAATTCAGTCATGTCCACTAAAAGGGAAGGGAAAAAAGACAATAAAGAGAAACAGCAACTAATGCTAAATTGTGCAGCAAAAGAACTTCAGACAAGTGAGATCAGAGAACTGACATGAAATCAGAAATTTGCATTTTTCATGTACTGTACTTTAGTGTACACTTTACATGGTGTATGAATTCACCTTTACCCAGGGAACCCTGTGGGGACACGATCGGACTGGAGTGAAGGGAGGAGTGGCCCTCATTCTTCTTTCCACTGTACTCCTCTACCAAGACAGATGTTTTCTTCATCACCTGTGGTGAGCCGAAGTCTGCAGAACACAAGTGTGAAATTCTACCCTGAAATGTCTCACTTGTCTTATTGACATTTCAAACAGAACTAGATGGGTAAATTTTGTCACAACAAACTTTGATGTTGGGTATTGTCATCCCCCATGACGCATTCCCCACAATTCTCATTGAGCAGACTGTTTTGATGTATGACATGGCTGCAGTAGTTTGATTATTAGACTTAAGTTATGACATGTTGGATCCTACTAATGATTTCTCAATGAGTGGGGGATGGGGGGTTAGAAAATTTCGCATTATTGTCTATGGGGACGGAACAACATAATTTTGTTCATTTGTAAAACACCCAAATCTATTTATGAGACCAACATGTTCGATCATTTTGTTTCTTCAAATCTGGCCCTCAAGTTCTACTGTCCTGCAGAGTTTACCTCCAGTCTCAAACTCACGATTTTTACAAAAGAATGCTACTATAGAGGACTTATTTGTGTGAAATTTCAGGTTTGTATCTGGTCCCCCAACAGAGATATTCAACCCAAAAGTGAGGGAAATAAGAGAAGTCTCAAATCTGAAGTGTTCTGCATGCACACTATACTTACCTAGGTACCCGTAAAATAATTACATCTCAAACCCTTCCCATTATAAACTGACCATAAAGGTGGAACTGTGAGTAATCTTGAGCATTACGTTTGGATTTAAGTTCTCAGTCTTAGGAACAAGAATGTACAAAATGTTTTATTTATATATATATATATATATATATATATATATATATATATTCGTTCATTCATCTTTATTCACGGTGATTTGTCAGACTTTCTGTGGGAGCAGGCGGGATAGGTCAGAATTCCTTAGGGTGTAGACAGGAGTAAGATAGTCCTCTAGTTAGCACACTTTCTAGTTAAAAATAAAATATATTATATCTGCCACCAGTCAATCAGAAGAGGTCATTTGACGAAACCTGAATGCCCATTAAAGGGGATTAGAATCCTATGCAACTTTGCAAGAACTGGTGGTACGCTCGAGTTTTCCAAACTAAAAATGAAATTCCTAATATGCAGATCAAAATAGTGTCTAAATTCTTATATAGACCATCATCAGAAATTGCTAGAAATTTCATATGTCTTCATAACAGATGATTACAATATTAATTACAAGCAGACACTTGAAAAGATTTGGGGTTTATCAGAGCAACTTACAGGCTGGGATTCATCAAGCCTCTAAATTATAGATTCTCGCTTTACCTCAATGAAATCATAAAATCAATGGAGGGAGATATGCTCATGTACTTTTTTAGATTGTTCCTCATTGCTACTGATGATAAATCTCATTAGTCTCTCATTTTATAAACATCCAGCATAGCAAATAAGTGATCTTGAACAGCCCCACGTCCCAGTGTTTTTGACTCACTGTTTGCAGTCATTAGGTCTCTAGCAATGCTCTTCTTCCGCAGGGGATTGAGGCTGACAGGGGGAACCTGTAGGACCTGGGAAACACGGTTGTGTGACTTGCCGGAGGTCAAGGATGAACGAGTGAACACGGGAGACGAGTCAGATTTGGTGGACCTCCTTTCACTCAAGTTTTTAGATACTGCAGAGATAGAGCACAAATAGTTCACCTCCTTATTCAATTCTGGACATGTATGCACAGTGGTGCTTGAAAGCTTGTGAAGAAATTTCAATACATCTGCATAAATATGATCTAAAACATCAGATTTTCACACAAGTCAAAAAGTTTACAAATTGAATCAAATTGAACAAATGAGAAAAAAAACATTATACTTGGTCATTTATTTATTGAGGAAAAATGGTCCGATATTACATATCTGTGAGGGGTAAAAGTATGTGCACCTGTAGCATTAGCAGTTCATTTGAAGGTGAAATTAGAGTCAGGTGTTTTCAATCAATGGGACGACCATCAGGTGCGAGTGAGCGCCCTGTTTTATTTAAAGAAGAGTGATCAGAGCCTTATCTTCACAACACTTATTTAGGTAAGTGTATCATGGCACAAACAAAGGAGATTTTTGAGGACCTCAGAGAAAGAGTTGTTGCTCATCAGGCTGGAAAAAGTTAAAAATGCAATCTGTGAACAGTTTGGATTCCACCAATCCACAGTCAGACAAGTGGAGGAAATTCAAGACCATTTCTACGCTCCCTATGGGTGGTTGACCAACATAGATCAGTCATGTACAAGACGTGTAATAGTCTGCGAGGTCACAAAGGAACCCACGGTAAATTCTAAGCATCTAAAGGCCTCTCCCACATTGGCTATTGTTAAATGTTCATGAGTCCACCATCAGGAGAACACTGAACTACAGTGCTGTACATGGCAGGGTTGCCGGAAGAAAACCACTGCTCTTCAAAAAGAACATTTCTGGCCCTCTGCAGTTTGCTAAAGTTCACATGGACAAGCCAGAAGGCTATTGGAAACAAGTTTTGTGGCTAGATGAGACCAAAAAAAGAACATTTTGCTTTAAATGAGAAGTGTCATGTTTGGAGAAAGGAGAACAATGCATTCCAGCGTAAGACCCTAATCCCATCTGTGAAACATGCTGGTGGTAGTATCATGATTTGGGCCTGGTTTGATAAATCTGGGCTACGACGTTTTACCATCATCGGGGGAACAATGAATACCAGCAAACTCTAAAGGAAAATGTCAAGACATCTGTCTATGAACTGACTCTGAAGATAAAGTGGGTCATGTAGTGAGACAACGACCCTAAACACACGAGTCATTCTATCAAAGAACGGTTAAAGAAGAATAAAGTGAATGTTTTGGAATGGCCAAGTCAAAGTCCTGACCTTAATCCAATAGAAATGTTGTGGAAGAACCTGAAGCAAGCAGTTCATGTGAGGAAACCCAACAACATCTCAGAGTTGAAGCTGTTCTGTACTGAGGAACGGGATAAAACTCCTCCAAGCCGATGTGCAGGACTGATCACCAGTTACCCCAAACATTTATCTTCAGTTATTACTTCACACGGGGGTCACACCACATACTGGCAGCAAAGGTGCACATACTTTTACCCCTCACTGATGTGTAATATTGGATCATTTTCCTCAATAAATAAATAACCAAGTATAATATTTTTGCTTCACTTGTTAAATTGGGTTCTCTTTAGCTACATTTAGAACTTGTGTAAAAGTCTGATGATATTTTAGGTCATATTTATGTAGAAATATAGAAAATTTACAAACTTTTGAGCACCACTGTATATACGTATTTGATCATATTCTGAAACAAACATTAATGTAAATGTGTGCATGGCTTGAATAATAACTCAATAAGGCAAAGGCACATGCTAATTTTCAGCTCATCAAAAATGAAAGCTGCTAATAACCAGATAACATTATGCAAAGTAAATAGCACACATGGATGCTCAGTAGATTTAAGTAGTTTAGGACTTCTAATAGAAGCATGCATGTAGGCCACTAATGTTTAAACTGGAAAAACAAGAGAGTGCTTCATCTCACAAGTACTGTAGGCTGGCTCACACTGCAGAGACATAATCTGGAACTTCTCCTCATCAGTCACCACCTGCAGCTGGGCCAGGTACTGCCTGACCTTACGGGCCATCTGCGCATCTTCATACAGTTTCTTGGCATTTAGCAATGAGCTGCGCCGCACACGCTTCTTATGACCAGCCTGCACATCTAGTAGGTTGGAATTAGTGCTGCCCTGGCTCAAGGACCTAAAGGAGGGCCAGAGAGAGGGCTTAAGGAGACAGGAATATCCTACGAATATCATGACAGTAACACTGAGACAGAACAGAAATGAACAGTAACTGCTAAGACACATGATGATCAGTGCCATATTATTATTATTCTTTTTGTTAATGTTGCTTTATTTAAATGTTTCTTTTTTGAGGACTGTTTTATAGGCAACCTTTAAATAGACTAAATTTAACTTAATTTAATTTTAAATTAATATCTCTCATGATCAGTTAATGTTTCCATCAGAATGAATGGAAAGCAAGGCATATTAAATGCAGAAGTCTATTATGCATTCATGACTCATGCACCTACACCTTTTTCTAACCAGGACAGAATACTTTAATGCAGCTAGGGAACTCTGATTTTAAAAATGTCATAAAAATTAAAAAATTAAAAGATTTTAAACAGTTTTTTTTTATTATTATTATTTTTTTTTTTTTAAACGTAGTAACATGGTACGTTTATTAAACAATTGGCTAAAAAATTTCTATATGAGCACACGAGGCTTGGGTTTATAAGTGCCAAAGAAAGAAATGGGGACCGAAGACATGATAGTAATGACCTATACCAGGCATGCATGGAGAGGGACAAAGCGACTTACCCTAAACTCTTCCACCTCTTCTTCCTGCAAGAAAGCACCATGAAAAAGAAACAAAGGAGGGCACCAAGGCAGAGAGAGAGAATAAGGAAGAGGACAGCTTACAACCAAATGGAAAAAAGACACGACCGAAGAGCAATATCAGGACTTGTGACATACAAGATGATAAAGAAATAAATGAGAAACGAAATTGAGACAAACATCCAGACAAGAAGAGAGACAAAGAACATATAAAGCTACATGAAAGGAGAGAAAGAGCGATACAGTAGAAAGACAAGAGAACTGCCACAAAGCAAGGGAGGAACAACAAGAGAGACACATACAAAAGTGAGAAAAACTAAAATTCGGTGGGCTAAGCCCCTTATCCCTTCCAGCCCTAGCAAGGCCCCTGGCTTGGACCCCTAAAACTTTTGATAATAACAACAAGTGTTCCAGTGCTTCGTGTTTGGACCCCTAATGATACTAATAATAAATATTTGGGGCGGTTGTGGCGCAGTTGGTAGAGCGGGTTGTCCACTAATCGTAGGGTTGGCGGTTCAATTCCCGGCCCATGTGACACCACATACCTAAGTGTCCTTGAGCAAGACACTGAACCCCAAGTTGCTCCCGATATCAAGCTAGCACCTTGCATGGCAGCTCTGCTACCATTGGTGTATGTGAAAGGGTGAATGAGACAGTGTAAAGCGCTATATAAGTGCGCCATTTTAATAATAAATATAGCTACAAAGAGGCAGTTCTGTGGGGTCTAAAGAGTCCTTGCAAATAGTGCCCCCAGTGGCCAGTTAAACAACAAATAGACAAGAGATTAACATATTTAGCAAGAATTATGATTAGAAGTTCGATGCTATCTGTGTGAAATGCCTGATGAAATCTGATTGGTTAAAAGGTGGCCAAATTAGGTGATAACTAAAAATCCAGATAGCAGAATGATGTAGCTTCACCAAAATTCAGCTCAACTGAATTTTTGGTGACTGAGAAACGTCTATATGAATCTATCTCAAAATACTGTGAACATAAACAGTGCTCACCTGACAAGGTTGAGGGAGATCGCATTAGATGGTAATGGGTCACTATCCAAACCCACCAATCAAGTTTTGTAACAATAGTTTAATCAAAATGAAACCTTTCAAATGTCCACTGAAACCTGATTGGCTGAGGGCAGTCATGTTTTTTCAGTAATTAGGTAATCATGAAAAATCCACTTATAGTTTATCACATACACACCCCTCCAAAAGTGTTGGAATGGCAGGGCCAAATCCTTGTTTTTGCTATACACTAAAGACATTCCAGTGTAAGATCAAAAGAGATGATAGATTTCAGCTTTCCTGATATTTACACCTTTGGTGGTGGACCACCCAATTTTTAAGTCAGCAAAAGTAATTGCTCACAATAACTGCATGGAGCTGGTGACCCACTGACCTCACCAATCTGTTGCATTCTTTTTTGTGATGCTTTTGTAGGCTTGTACCACAGCTTTTACCCTATTGAAATCATTTGTTGTGTTGGCAATGTGTTTTGTAATTGTCTTACTGCATAAAGTTCCTTCCAAATAGACTGGATGAATTTGTCTGTAAAATGGCAGACAGAATGTTTCTGTAGACTTCTGAATTAATTTTGCTACTACCATCATGAATTACATCACTAATAACAATTACTGAGCCTTTTCCAGAAGCCGCCTTGCAAGCACAAACCATGACACTACCTCCACCGTACTTGACCGATGAGCTCATATATCTTGGTTCATGTTCAGATCCTTTTTCTCCATCACACCGAGAGGATAATGAAGTCTCAAAGTCTTCTTCAAATGGTGGATTGTGAGACCTTCACTCCTGCCCTGTGGAGGTTGATGGTAAGGTCACAGACTTTTGTTTTTGGGTTTTTCTTCACAGCTTTCACAACGTTTCTGTCATCACCTGTTAATGTCTTGCCTTGGCTGACCTGTTTGATGTCTGGCTGTTACAGTGGTACACCAGTGATTTCTATTTCAGGACATTCCAAATTGTTATATTGGCTATGCATGCGTAATGGCTCTGTTCTCAGCTTCAAAATGGCTTACTTTTCTCCAATAGGCAGCTCACTGGTCTTCATGTTGGTTTATCCTTTTTAACAACAAATGCAGCAGCCTTCACAGCCAAACCCCATAGCTATTAATTGTTTAAACAGTCATTCTAACAGGGCACACCAAGTCAACAAGAAACACCTGTCAGTCACATGTTCCAATATTTCAGATCACTGAAAGATGCGTGGGATCAAACATAAGGTGCCATGTTCTGATTGGTTTACACATTTAGATGTAAATATCAGGAAATGAAAGCTGAAATTGTGATCTATCGTCTCATGTTTATCTTTTGATCTCAAACCTGGTTAAATTATGTGTTCCATAAACACCGAATAATGGCTATCCCAAGGCAACATAAACATCTTTTGGACTGTGAGCAAGATGAGCATTCCAGAAACAAACCTCTGATGAAACATGACTGCTGGGTCCATGTTGGTGGTGGCCATTCGCACAACATGGCGAATCTCCTTGGCAATCATTCGTAGCTTCTCAAAGTTCACAAGGCCATCCACATTTGTGTCATTACCTGAGCAATTGTGAAATGGGAGGAATTGGAATTGTAACAAATGAGAGGATGGTAAAGTGAAATTAAATCAAATCAAAAACTCAGTCACTCAATTAACTCCCAATTAATTCTCTTCTTTTACATCTTCAGCACTTAGCAGAGATGATTGCATGCATTATATATTATATATGACTAACTGAGAACATCTAAGTTTTATTCTTCATCCTAAATCAATGTTAAGATAAAGCAATTTCTTGTGTCTCATGTGTTTTAACGGGTTGCTGCCCTGAGAAACAAATTAACCCTACTGGCCAAAAATATGTGGACACCTGACCACAACACCTACATAAGATTGTTGGACAAAACTATTGGTATCAAAACAGAGTTGGAAGTATACAATTGTCTAAAATATCCTTGTATGCTGTAGCATTAACATTACCCTTCACTGGTCCTAAGAGGTCTAGTCTGTAAAATAGCCCTAGACCATTACTCCTTCCTCCACCAAACTTTACTGTTGGGCCTATGCATTCCGGTAAGTAGTGTTCTCCTGGCATTTGCCAAACCCAGGTTCATCCATCAGATAGTGAAGCATGATTCATCATGCCAGATAACACATTCCCACTGCTCTAGAGTCCAGTGGTGGTCTACACCACTCCAGCTGAAGCTTAGCACTCTGCACAGTGATCTTAGGCTTGTGTGCAGCTGCTCGGCCATGGAAAACCCTTTTCATGAAGCTCTCAATGCACAGTTCATGTGTCAGTGTTGCTTCCAGAGGCAGTTTGTAACCCTGTAGTGATGTAACAAAGGATAGGTGATTTCTATACGCTAGCACTCAGGCAAGCCCTCGCTGCAAGTTTGAATGGTCTACCACTTTATGACTGAGATACTGTTGCTCGTGGACACTTATATTTTACCATAATAGCATTTATAGATGACCAGGGCAAATCTAACAGGGCAGAAAAATATACTGCCTTGTTTAAAGTGCAATGTTTAAAACCACTGAGCTCTTCAGTACCACCCATTCTACTGCCAATTTGTGTCCATGGAGATTGCTTGGATATTTGCTTGAGTTTATGCACCTGATAAAAATAGGTGTGGCTGAAATGCCTTAAATCAATAATTAGGAAGGGTGTCCACATACTTTTGGCCATGTACTGTAGTGTAACATTCACAAGTTTTACCATGCTATGTGCATAATAAATCGCTATCCTGATAATATTAAACATATGATATACTTTCACCCATGCCCTGTGACTACACCTAATATTTCAGGGGTCTTCAATCTTCTCTGTAAAGGACTAGTGTGGCTGCAGGCTTTCATTCCAGACTAACAGGATTCCACGTGTTTAAATAATAGGGTTTTTTTTGTATTAGTATGTATAAAATGCTAGTTACACTAGTAACGGTCTTCCTGTGAACATCAGATATATGTAATAATACCTATCTCAGGTTGAAGTGACAGGGTGGCTAGCATTCCTAATGAACCTAGTTTCACGCTGATGATATTGTGTCATCTGCTGATGTCCAAACAACAAAGTGTGCAAGCCCGTCATCCAAAATTCCCATGGGGTTAGACAGAGAGGCTGAAGGATAGGACTTTTAATTGGTATGCCTGTCTATGAAAGGCAAACCTGCAAAACCATCTGTGTTCTGAAGCAATGGGGACATGAAAATATGGGCTACTGATTAGAAAGTTCAAATCCCAACACTTCCAAGATGCCACTTTTGGGTCTTGCCATTAACCCACAGCTGCTCAGTTGTGGCTGGTCTCAATTGTAAAGCACTTTGGATAAAAGGGTCAGTCAAATAAGAAAATTATATCCACTGACATGAACCTCATCTTGTGGCCGCATGACAGAAATTACATAGGACAGATTTAACACCACACCACAGTCCTTCAGAACTAGGAAATACATCAATAGAACCCTTTGGTTCTGGGTCAGGTCTACTCTTCGTGTCCAAACAGGAATGGGACAGAAGAGCATAATGGATCTGGAAAATGGTGAGGCTCTGAGCCTTGAAAAAATGTTGAGGGTCTAGCTGCTGTCTGTGGGGCACACAGATACCTGTTGGAAGTCTGAGATTGAGACTCTTGCACAGGGCTGACAGAACGTATGTGGGAAGGTAGTCAAGGGTGCTGCATGGCTAATCCACTTCACTCTGCTGGGTTCTAGTTTCTGGAACCTGTACTCTTCTCTTCAGTGCTTCTTTGGCTCTGAAGGTTCAAAGAGTGACCCGGAAACATAGCATAGGTTTTGTAGGGTTGACCTGCATGTGGCAGTGCAAATTGTGCGAACACACTTGGTGCTGTCCATAAGACAGATTGGTGGTTCGTTCAATCAGCTCCATCACAGAAGGGTCAATATCCGTTTATCAAAATGATTACTCCAATGCAAGCAGTAAAATGACTAGACAACTGCCATACATCAGTACAATGTAATGAGACCTTAACAGAATCTTCTCAGCACACATGCAGATGATTCTGCAGCATGTCCCAATGCAACACTTTCTCTGGCAGAACCACCAGTGACATGATCGTTAATGACAGGCTGACCTCCTCCCAATCATCCACGTTATAGCACCCCTTCACTCATTCCTGCTTCCAGTGCTAATAGCTTCTGTTTCTAAATCAATAGCAGTGCTATGTCTGATGCTAGGGTCATCTACATGATACGAGAGAGACTTAGGCGATGTCTGAAATCGCGTACTATGACAGTACATACTGCACGGCTGTTGAAACCGTACGTACTAAATCAGTATGTGTGTGTAGTATGACTACAATCCCGGACATACTACAACTGCCACGTTGGCATTGTCATGTAACACAAAAATCTTAAAGGGACAACCAGATTAAAGCAACCTCACTAACGACAAAATGCACATCAAGAAAGTTATCTGAATGAGCAATTTTCATACCAAATATTACATCACACACAGTCTCGTGACTTTGTGAAAGTCCCCACATCTGGAGCACAAAAAAAATAATCAAAAGGAGCAGGCCTGAAAAAAACCTGCAACCACATTGGCCCTTTATGAATAAGAGTGAAGACCCAAGTAAGATCCACTTCTCCAGCTCTTAAGCAATGCTGCATGCAAAAGAAGAAAGTAATATCATAGCAGAAGACAAGCAGACTGCTAAAGAGTGTTTGATAGGTTAAAAAACAGGGCTTGTTCTGTACACTTCCACTTCTGAAAAAGTGCTTATGTAGCCAATATGACGGTCTACTGTCTCATTAAAACTTTGTTTTTATTATTAACATTCTTGATGAAGGCATATGTACTGAAGCTTTTTGAATTTACACACCTTCATGCAGGAATGTGAGATCTTTCTTAACCACAGGAAAGAGCGGGATAATTGGCATCTGCATACTTTGGCTGTTCAGGATGTTGCGGTATTTGGCCATGTTGCGTGAAGGGTCAAAAATATCCTGCAGATCTCGAAAGAGCTTTTCATATTTGCTGGGAAGCTTTTCCCATGTACCTCGTAGCCGAGCTACAGGGGCAAGGTTCAGCCCACTAAAGGGAAGTACACACACACACACACACACACACACACACACACACAGACACACGAATCGTCAGCAGAATGATGACCCAGTTACCAATACATACATAAAAACTTGAAGCAATCTTGATATTTTAAATTTGTGTCTCTTCTGATTAATGTATTAAATATTATTGTTATCTAAATACATTTACAAACAATAGGTGGAGAATTATTTTTGTTTGATTTTCAGTGTTAAACAATCATTATTGTTATTAAAAGAAAATCATCTTGGAAAATCAAACATAATAATGACCTACGCTCCTAACTTGGTATGTAGAGTGATGGTCAGCATTGCCGAGTTCAAAAACAAAGAAACAATAGTTTACAACAAAAATGACCAGGACAATGATTTTTTTTTTACCCACCTGATGATGGCAAACATGGAATTAAAGTTCTTGCACTCGCGGCACTGCAGAGCAATCTTGATGAAGTGCTTGATTGTCTTCATGCGCTTTAGTGCATTTGCTTCATGCAAAATCTCAGTGGCCACCCAAAAGGTCTCCTGATTGATAAGATCCTCAAACTGTTTTAGATGGCCACTGCTGGAGTTCAGCTTGAAGAGGCTGTCCACATACTCGGTGGACTCGATGTTCCGGAAGATGCTGAAGTCACGCATGGACAGCTGGGCAGACACTTCCAGGGTACTGAGCTGAAGAAAACTAATCTGACTCTCTCTCAGCAGCTCTTGAGCATCCTCATCTGAGCAGAGGGTCTCTGTTTCCATGTTGTTCTTCAGGTAGTATCTGAGCAAAGGAAGAACAATATAAACTGTGACATTTCCCTGAAGTTATTGTCCCAATGGGCATACATTCATCGTTGGCGATACACCCAAATGGTTCGTGTAATGATTAAAGATATGGCAAGATCAGAAATAACTTGGGCATATTGCAAACTATGAATGTTGACCTACTCAATCAAGCAATCTAATCCCACAGCTCAGACATGTGACGAATATGAGAGATTGTCGTCATATGCAGAGTGACCAGTACTTGGGGTTAATAAAAATGACTTCATTAATGATAGGTGTATGATAATTAACTTTGAAAATAAGTTGGAGTTTTCTTTTTTTTCCCCCAAATAAAATGTTTCTATTTGTTTATCACTTAAAATTTGTTGATTGTTGAATTTTGGCCCACTCATTTTTGCAGAATTGTCCTAATTCAGTTACATTAGAGGGTTTTCGAGCATGAACGGCCTTTTTAAGGTCATACCACAACATCTCAATAGGATTCAGGTCAGGACTTTGGCTAGGCCACTCCAAAGTCTTCATTTTGTTTTTCTTCAGCCATTCGGTGGTGGACTTGCTGGTGTGTTTAGGATCATTGTCCTGCTGCAGAACCCAAGTTCGTTTCAGCTTGAGTACACGAACAGATGGTCGGACATTCTCCTTCAGGATCTCTTGGTAGACAGTTCCTTTTATCACGGCAAGTCTTCCAGGTCCTGAAGCAGCAAAACAGCCCCAGACCATCACACTACCACCACCATATTTTACTGTAGGTATAATGTTCTTTTTATTAAATGCAGTGTTCCTTCTACGCCAGATATACTTGGACACACACCTTCCAAAGAGTTCCACTTTTGTCTCATCGGTCCACGGAATGTTGTCCCAAAAGTCTTGGGGATCATCAAGATGTGTTGTGGAGAAATTGAGACGAGCTTTGATGTTCTTTTTGCTCAGCAGTGGTTTTCTCCTGGGAACTCTGCCATGCAGGCCATTTTTGCCCAGTCTTTTCCTGATGGTGGAGGCATGAACGCTGACCTTAACTGAGGCAAGTGAGGCCTGCAGTTCTTTGGACGTTGTTGTGGGGTCTTTTGTGACCTCTTGGATGAGTCGTCGCTGCGCTCTTGGGGTAATTTTGGGCGGCCGGCCACTCCTGGGAAGGTTCACCACTGTTCCATGTCTTCGCCATTTGTGGATAATGGCTCTCACTGTGGTTCGCTGGATTCCCAAAGCTTTGGAAATGGCTTTATAACCCTTTCCAGACTGATAGATCTCAATTACTTTCTTTCTCAATTGTTCCTGAATTTCTTTGGGTCTCGGCATGATGTGTAGCTTTTAAGGATCTTCTGGTGGACCTTACTGTGTCAAGCAGCTCCTATTTAAGTGATGCCTTGATTGTGAACAGGTGTGGCAATAATCAGGCCTGGGTGTGGCTAGAGAAATTGAACTCAGGTGTGGACAACCACAGTTATAGTAAGGGGGGCAATCACTTTTTCACACAGGGCCATGATGGTTTGGATTTTTTTTCACCTTTAATAATAAACACCTTCATTTACAAATTGCATTTTGTGTTTACTTGTGTTATCCTTGACTATTGTTTAAATTGGTTTGATGTTCCGAAACACTTAAGTGTGACAAACATGCAAAGGAACAGGAAATGAGGAAGGGGGCAAACACTTTTTCACACCACTGTATTAGCGTGTTCTTAATACAAGGTGCCGACAGGTGACACCGATGAAATTTAAAGTGAAATTGTACATAAGGCACATACTGTATGTGCACGTTTTTAAGGAGACAAGGAACGTATTTGCGGAGAGTGATGACTGGCTATGTGGGAAATTTCATTTACCCAGTGAAATGTGTGTTTATATCCATTCTAGAGTTTTTAGCAACTGGCACATTGCAAAGACCCACTGTTCTTCAGAAAAATCCTCCAGGTTCTGCACATTCTTTACTTTTCCAGCATTTCCTGCACATTTGACCCCTTTTCAACAGCAACTATATGATGTTGAGATCCATCTTTTCACACTGAGGACCACCGAGGGACTCGTACACAACTATTCCAAAAGGTGAAAACATTCACTGGTGCTCAAGAAGGTAACACAATACATTAAGAACCAGGGGGTGTAAACTTTTGAACAGGATGATTTAGTAAACAATAACAACAATGTAAATTGTTGTTTTATTTAAAAATCTTTTTTCCCCCCTTTAGTACTGACCTTCAGACACTAAATAAGATCGTTACATGTCTCCCAGAAGGCAAAATACTAGGAATTTACAGCGATCATCCTGTTCAAGAGTTGGAAGGTCGGACACTTCTGAGAAGGTTCACTACTGTGCCGAGTTTTTCTGTTTGGAGAGAACGGTTCTCACTGTGGTTCTTTGGAGTCCCAGAACCTATGAAATTGCTCTGTAACCATTCCCAGACTGATGTATTTCAAATCACCATCATCTTTTCTGGAATTTCTTTCAACTTTGGCAGAGTGTGTTACTGGGTAAGATCAGCTTTAAATATACAAAAATAAAAAGGGAATGAGTATGAAGATTTCCTGGGTGTTAAAAGGCAGCAATATATTTTGAAATCAGAAATAGAGTTTAATTGTACACATTGATTGGAGAACATCCCAGAGAACCATGCTGTAGCTAATGGACTTGTAATGTACAGTGTGTTTATTTAATTTATTTTGTTGCAAAAAGCAGTTTTATGATTAGTTCATGGACAGTAAATGGTAGCATAGTAGAAAAGATCGTCTGCAAGGAATTAATAAAGCACACAAAGTAACATGTTTACAGCCAGACTGCTGGGAAGGAAAGAGAAATAAACTGCAAAAAAATGGACTTACACTAACCCAAACAATACAAAAGATAAAATAGAGGAAAGCAGGCCAATTCGGTCAATGAAACGTAAACAATAGTTTAAACAGGCATCAGGTCAAGTTTCGATCTCACCTGCCATTGAGCTGGATGCGATTTGCCAGTTTGGAGAGCTGATCCGGTAGACGACACTGTTTAATGACACCTTCCGAACTGACGGACACCTCACACAGAGAATAGGTCTCAGGAGCAGCGATGAGGCCAAATTCCTTAACTACATGCAAGACCACATCCTTGGCTGTTGTGTCTTTGCTGATGATGATGTAGCAGCTCTGTTGATCTGCTCTGAAAACACGTATCACCTGATCTGGAACATCTGTTCATGGAGAAGAAAAGAAAACCAGCCTTCGTTGGTCATATGCCATCACTACTAAAACATGGCTTAGTAAAGTTAAATAAATGCTCATTGGGAGCTTTTCAATACACAAGTCAGAAGAGCTAGAAACAATATGCTCAAAAGCTGCTTCCTAATAACTCCATCAACCAACTTGCTATTGTGCCATGTAGTTGGCAAGGTAGTTAGTGTTTCCCTGAATTCTGCAAACATTGTTGGATACAGATTTTCTCTACATCAATAATAAAGTCTTTGTAGGCAGAACCAGTATGCAGGCAATGAATGCGGAAAGTAACATTGCAGTAGATACAACTTATTGAACCGGTTCATTAAAGTGTGCAGAAACCAAAACTGAATAGAATTTCAACATGCACATGATGAATGAACATAAGCCAAAGATGAGAAGGAAAATAAACAAGTACTCATACTCACAGTAGATCCCAGTCGCTAAAAAAAGCAAGAAAAAGTGTACTAGATATGAAGTGAACGGAAGGAAAGGATGACGATGGGGAGAAGATGTAGCAGGCCTGGCCTTAAGAACTTGCTAAAGAAACAGCCTTCTCTGGATCTGAGAGATTCATCACAACTCAAATGTCTATTAAGACTTATTAGATTTTGAGATGTGCAAATGCTGCAGTTAACAGTCAGGATTCTACTTTTTATGATGTTTTAATAAAATGTTTAACTCTTGCATGCAGACCTGGAGGGTTCACTGAACAAGCATGAAAACTTTCCCTAAACCCTTTCTAATAAAGATCTGTAAAGCTTATTTGGATTTAACAAAATTATCTTTAGAATACAGCTTCCTGAAAACGGGATGATGGATGGATGGATGGAGAGAGAGAGATACACATAGTATAGGTTTGGGGTGAACAGATAACATGTCCTAGGTGAATATACTCTGATCAGCCATAAGATTAAAACAAACCACCTGCCTAATATTGTGTGGGTGAGCAGCAGTTGTAAGTGGAAACGCCTTGTTGATGAGAGAGGTCAAGAAGTCAGAGGAGAATGGCTAGACAAGTTTGAGCTGACAGGATGGCTAGAGTAACTCAAATAACCACTCTTTACAAACGTGGTGAGAGAAAAAAAAAAAAAGCATCTCAGAATGCAGAATTCATTGACCCGGATGAGTTTCAAACAGCAGGAGACCAAATCGGGTTCCACTACTGTCAGCCAAGAACAGGAATCTGAGACTACGGAGGGCACAGGCTCACTGAACCTAGACAGAAGACTTGAAAAAGACCAACTGTGTTTCCAACTTTCAACCGCATCTCCTCTGATGTTCAGGCTCATCATTTTTATTTCAAATAACAGGGAAACATTTCTTATCCTAATTTTCATACTTGGAACAAGGAAAACAGTCATTATGTGCCTTCTTTCACCTTCATGTTGGTTTCAAGTATAAACACAGGCTAATGCTTCTATAATATCCTTGTTAATAATAATAATAAAAAAAAACTATTTTATTTCACATTCACCTGAAGATAGTTTTAAAATGAATAGGAAGTGATCAGCCTCACCTGTGGAGTTTGAGAAGCTGAGTGCGCTGGCTGTGGGCTGCAGTAAATCAGGGCTGCTGGAGGACAGACTGCCCATGATGGGCATGATATCTACACTGTGCCTGCACTGTTTTGTGCCAACAATGCTGTCATCCTGAGACTGGCCTATGCCTACATCACTACGAATCAGAGAGAGAAAGGAAGATAGATAGATAGAGACAGAGAGAGAGAAAGAGAGATAAACCTTTAGTATGATGAAGATTTATGCCTATAGTAACATTTACATAGTGTGGGTTGTCAGTCTCTTAGTAAATTATCTCGAGATTGAAGCTCGCTGAATACACATGCAACATGGGCCTGATGACCAAAAATAATTAAATAAATATATAAAAATCATGCATCACAAAAACACAGGTAAAATGTGTATGCAGTACACATTGTCATAACACACAGTGAGTGAGAGAGAGAGGATTAAACTCCTTGAATTAGAGCTAACAGTCTACACAATCACTATCAATTATGGTGGTGTACAGAGGCATGAAATTAACGTGGCTGTCCAAATACTTATGGACCTGACTGCAACAGCCCACTTATTTCTACAGGGACGAAAACATGTGTGAAGAGATCTGCTAAACAAATTTTGAATAATATAAATAACATTAGGTGAAATACAAATGATCACATACACATTTGATGAGTAACGTATAACCGGTATATATTAAAAGCTAGAGCTAGATCCTCATTTGCTTGTAAGTACAAACCAGACCTGGATCAGAAGCTAGTAAAACTGAGGCGACGTCAGTCTAAATAAGCGTCCTGACCTTCAGCAAACACACCTACAGACATGAGTTTGTGTCCTGTGAAGAAACGCTCAGGAATCTTCTGAGAGTTTTGAATATTTCAATAGATTTTAGGATTCAAAGTGGAAATAATCTTCAGGATGGGGATTCAGTGAGACCCAAGAAAAGAGGAGCACAAGGTTTTATTTATTTATTTATTTGACTGTTTTGTGGGAAGACAGAGGTCAACCTTGCTGTACAAAAAAAAGAAAACGCTGCATTGCTTGTTCAGTACTGTGTGATGCATTTACTGCTTTTATTCATTCGTTTTCAGTAACTGATTTAGAGCAGTATAGGTCACAGTGATTTAAATGACTAATTAATTTATATTTTGCCAAACAGATCCAACTATATTTGCTGGAAAATATAGTGTGTAAATAATAATGTGTGTGTGTGAGTGGGCAGAATTGCTCAAACTCAATGTGGGAGTGGAGGGGAACAGATTTTTAAACCATGTGTTTATTTTGATTTACTTGCTCATTGCACTTTATAAAAAGACTGAAGCACTTTTATGTTGTTTTTTCACAGTGTGTGTGTGTGTGTGTGTGTGTGTGTGTGTGTCTGTAACTGGGTGGAGTTTTTGTTGTAGTTATTTGAAACCAAATACAATAAAAAAAGGACAAAAAAATTATAATTCATTCAATAAAAAATAAAAATAAATAAAATAAAATAAATAAATAAAGAAAAACTACACACACCTTTAATGTACAGTTTCCATTCAAAATTGATCTGCCCATAATGGTGCAAGACCATTAGTACTGCTTTGGAATAGCAGAGTGAACGAAAGTAAAAAACGCAAGACGGAGTGCAAGAAAGGTAAAGAGACAGAGAATGATAGTGAGGGTCGTAAGAGAGAAAGAAACAGAGAGCTGTGTGAGCGTTTCTCTTACCCAAACAGTCCCCTGTGTATGTGAAGCCAGTCGTAAGGTAGGAGATAAGTGACCGTTAGTAAAACACAAGCACAGAGCAATACAAACAGCGTCGACACCCATGCACACAAAACATGGTGATAGACCTTCCTGGGTGCTTTCTCTGATTTAAGTTTCGTCCAGTGGTCTTGTCCATAATACAGTAGTACTAACATAATAATACCAAAAAAAAAAAAAAAAAAAAAGGAGTAATAATTCTACCAATCTTCATACAGTTCATATAGATCCAAACATGCAACAACTTAAATTAATATCAAAAGTGTCCCCATTCCTTTGAGTGGGGTCTTTTAAAGATTCAAGGTCTTTTAAAATGCATTGTTTTAATATAAGATTCAAAAAGTAAATGTATGTTTTTGAGAACCTAAACCATACCTGAAGGGTTTTGGAGGTAGAATGCTGAACCTGGTCTTCTCCAGCATCTTGCGGATCTTGTTGCGTCCAGCCGCCACTGTGTGGGCCTTCATTTTCTTGTGGCTCTTGCTGTCAGTGGGAAGTTCCATGTCGCCTGGCAGCTCAGCAATGGAGAAGCGGTTGCCCTTCTTCTCATGAAATTTAGGAAAGTGGGGGGCTCCGCTCTTCTTCTCATGCCTCATACAGATTTGAAGCTGTTTGAAGACTGAAGCAAGAATTATTAAAATCCACACATGAGCAAATGCTGTAATAGCAAACTCTTTCAAAATACATTTGTTTTCCCATCTAGAAGCTGAGTGCAAGGTGTGATTGGAGGTTCTTGTTTTAAACATACCAAAGATGTTCGTCCTTACAGTGAGAGAAAGGTGAGTATTGTTCCTTAGAATGTCCATAGCTTTGTAGTAAGATATGTTTTCAAAATTTTGGCCGTTAACCTCTATTACCTGAGAAAGGCACACACACATGCAATTAGAGAGAAAAGCACGACAACTATTGTGTTCTACATACAAATGTTATACAATTATTTACTCCACAAAACTGCAGTGTATCTGTGCAGATATGTTCACACTCTACCAGAGTTTTATGGAGTAGCCTGAACATGTTGCAAAACACAGTCAAATAGAACACGTTTTCATACACTAAAGTGAACACACCTTAAACTTACAAAACACTTACAAAAAAAAACTCGGACGTGAAAAGTTTGGGAAAACATTCTGAGCTGAATAAATAATATAATTGAAGACACTCATAACTATAGTTTATTTCTCAGAAACAGCTTGTTGTGAAAGCCACTTTACCTGATCTCCTCTTTTGAGTCCAGCCTCAGTGGCCTTGCTGTCCTCCTTCACTTCCTGTATGAAGATGCCGTAGCCCCGCTCGCTGCCTCCTAGCAGGCTAAAGGGCAGAGGTGAGTCTCTGTTTGCCTTCTGCAGCATCACCTGACGCAGCTTGGCTTTCACTGCTGAAGCTATGTTCAGCAAACGCAGATGACCATTCATTTTCTGTGGGTAAGAGGGCTTACATGTTATATGTTTGGTGTGTACGGTCTTGTGTGACATATCTCACTGTAGTCCAGCATTTGTGTACATGTGTGTTAATCCTTATTCATGTTATCACCAAACACTGCACCATTGACATTAGTAAAAGGAAGTCTCACCGCTTCATCCAGCAACTTCTCAAAGTCCTCTAGAAACTGTGTCATTGAAGGGTTTCCTTCAAAATCATTAAAATGATTGTTCACCCATAACAACACTATCCGCGTAACCTGCGTAAAACAGAAGACGTTTTAAAACATTAATAAAGCTTGAAATTAGTCATATTTCAAAATCTGTCAAAAACTCCTAAACTGTACTTTTATTTAAATAAACTATTATGCAAGAAGAAATGTTCTGCAACGCCAAAGAGTAATCAAGTACAACCACATTCCAAAAGAAAGAGCAGTGGTTATCATTGCTATCTAAAAGTGTGAGTCACTGCTGCATTCTCGCAGGCACACACGCACGCATACGCACACACCGTGTCTCTCAGATTGTCCATTTTGAACCACTCTAGTAACTTATTGCCCACTTCCATGGGGCTGGAAAGGAATGTGCGGTAGGTGAGGAGGAAATCTTCAATGTAGGTCGGATCCACTACTGAAGGCTCCTCCACCAAGTGCATGATCAACCTCTCTGGAGTGCCCTGAATCATACAATATAATGCCATATAAAGCAAACACCATATGATATAAAATAGGAAAACTATAAAACATTTATTTATGTGTCTGTCAAATAAATAAATAAATATAAATGATTATTATTATTATTATTCCAGAATAAGTGAAAGTCAAGTTGCTTCTGTCATGCAGCACCAAATGCCCATAACAACCAAACACCACCGCTGAGTTAAACATGTCCCAGGCTACAGTAATGCGCACATTGGGTAGTTCATATTTCATCAAAAAAGAATAACCTTACCTTGATGACGATGTGGCCTTTGCGCGTTCCGCTGCGATCCAGCTCACGATGCTCCTTTACCATGACAATCTCACCTTCTTCCTCCACCTTGTGCATGTTCTTCTCCACATGGTTGAGGATGCGCCAGTAGTCCTCCTGGGCGATGCACACCAACTGAGATAAAACCACATGAGACAGCAACTTGAATTTGGTGTAGTGTGTGTCACCCCGTACTCATACACCAGAACAATTTTATAACTCTTATAACTTTAGAGCTTAAAGAAATTGTTTCAGGACCACATATTTTGCTCTTTTATTATGAATAAACCTTTTATTTGCCACAATACAATCATAGGATGCTTGCATGATTCAGAACAGGGTTATTTGATTTATTCTTCAGGCCATCCTGCACTCCACCTCACATCGTGTTTATTTTTTAACAATAGACCAAAATTAGCTACTTTAAACTGTACTTTAAAACTCAATTTAATTGACTTTTCCAAGATTTCCAGGCCAGTGCGTATGTACAATATACAGCCATTCCAAGAGCAGCACAGTGGAGCCAGAGTGGAACAGCACTGAAATAGCTTACGGAAGAAAACCAGTGGTCTCACCAGATGAACTTCCACAGCACGGAGCTCATTATTCTGCCCTGAAGGACAACATTCTGTTATGTACTTGAACAGTTAGAGAAGCCAGGAAGCCAAGAATGTCCTGCTATGTTCCAGTACACCTATGCTATGAGATCTAAATATTTGTTTATTCCTGTTTCAGCTATAAACATTCGGATGTTTGCATTTTTGCTACACTGTAAAAAAAGGAAATAATAATCAGGGGTCAAATAGATTGTATTTAAACTAATAATAAATACGTGTTTTGAACTTATGAAATCCTGATTCTGTCTCATACAATATAATGGGTACATTTTACACACTCAACAATGAAAGATGATAACTAATTATTTTGAGTAAATTTGTGCAATGTTGCATTTTTACTCATTTCATCGGAGTTAAATTACTAGTTTACTAAATTTTTGTTCCCCTTAAAAATTACTCAGCATTTTTGTGTGTAATATTGCTGTCTCACTGGAGTACACTCGAACACTTTATTATTAATAATATTAATAATTTGTGTTTTCTGGTAAATTTACAATGTCCTTACAAATTTTCCTACATACATGTAGACAAGGTGCATATGCTTAATGTATTTTAAGAAATTCAACCCCTGGCAACACAGTGAATGGAGTTTCTGAGATAACAAAGCATGATTACTGGTCTATGAAGATGTACCTGACAGTCGTCCCCTTTAGTGCGCACCTCTCCATTCATACACTGCTTCACCAAGGAGGCAGAGATTCCAAAGCTGTTCCCCATGCAGAGGATTTCGGTTCGGCTGTCTCCGTAACTTATCTCTACTGCGCCATTCAGGATAACATACCATAGGTTCAACTAAAAACACAACAAAACACCTGTTACCAATAACTAACTACCATCATGTCACTAGTAAGTGGGCCAAATGAGAATATCATGTTGGGTGTGTGTGGCAAGACAGAATATTTTATTATCAAAAGGGTACTATAGCTAAGCATTTTATAATACAGCATACAAAACCTGTTATTATTACAATTATTATGATAATGACTCAATCTTACATTTACAGTAAACAGACTAATTTAACATTTGGGGCCGGTAAACTCCCGTAGCATTCGTCAGTTTATGCGAGCTAAAATTTATTATTTTCACTTTTTCAGTGTTGAAAGAGAAACGTGACATAGGCAAAAAAAAAAAAAAGAGAAAATTTAGTGTGAAATATACAGTACACAAAAAAACAGAAGAAACCAGGATGTTGCAAATACTTTTTAACAGAACACACACATACAAACGTTCATGCAATTATCTAATCATCCAATCATGTCGCAGCATAAATTCATACCGATACGGGCCAGCAGCTTAAGGTAATGTTTACATTAACCATCAGAATGGGAAGAAATGATCGCAGTGATTTGACCTTCCATGATTGTTGGTGCCAGACTGGCTTGTTTGAGTATTTCTATAACCTTCTTCAGTGGCCTTCTCAGATGACCAGATCTGAATCCAATAGAACACCTTTGGGATGTGGTATAACTGCAGATTCACAGCATTGAACTGAACATTCTGCAAGAATGGTATGATCCAATCATATCAACATGAACCAGAATATTGAAGAAATGTTTCGAACATCTTGTGGAATCCATACCACAAAGATTTTTTAACATGTTTAGCTACAACAGAATTAGCTTGTAACAGACTCTGTCTGTGGGTGGTATCTTTAAAAGTCTCCTCGAAGACAGAATGAACACATTTGGACACACCTGGACACATCTGTTAGGTTACAGTATAATCTCTCGTTTTGTCATTTGGAACTAGTGCTAATCCAAGCAGGAATGCTGCAAGAAGGTTCCAGGGAAAGACACTTTATGAAGGCAGGATTTATTGCATATACTTTGTCAAGTCCCTTTGTGACATTGTTAGGATGATTTCATCATTCATGCTTATATACAGAAGCAGGAACCCGGTTGATTCTCACCATCCAGATCAGAAGGTGTGTGCTTACCTCCTGTTTATCATGCACAATGATGGTGCCGGCATGTTCTACAACCTCAAACACCATGACAGTACACAGCTCCCTCCTCACTGACATGGTCATGTTGGCAAATGCTGGCAGCTGATGCATGAACTCTAGGAGCAGCTCTGGAGAAATTGGAGAATGAAAGAGAGAGAGAGAGAGAGAGAGAGAGAGAGAGAGAAAGACAAAGGCTACTTTTCTAAGTGCTCCTTCAACTTTCATCACTACTGAGGTACATCCATAATTGCTATACAGTTTAAAATCAGGACCAGGACATTCAAATTTTGTTAGTTCACCCCCCTTCATTGAAAGGAAATTAATGACCATGGCTGGTGTGTGCACAAAGCTTCTGAGTATTAACCTTAAACATAGTGTACTTAAGAGCAAATAAATTCATAGCTTAATGGGGTGAGTAAAAAAAAAAAACATTTCTGCGAGCAAATCTTTGCAAGGAAATGTTTCATAAGGAAAATATTTTTCTCTGAAATCAGAAAAATAAACAATAACAATTACAGTCCCCTCCAATAGTATTGGAACGGCAAGGCCAGTCCTGTTTTTGCCATCACTGAAGACATTTCAACTTTCATTTCCTGATATTTACATCTAGAGATGTTAAATAGCTCAGAACGTGGTGTCTGAGCACCCAGTGTTCAGTGAGCAAAAGTATAGGAACAGATAGTCTTAAACTAAATTAGATTTAATATTTGGTTGTAGATCCCTTGCTTGGAATAACTGCATCAAGCTGGTGACCCACTGACATCACGAAACTTGCATTCTTCTTTTGTGATGCTTTTCCAGGTTTGTGCCACAGTTTCATTCAGTCGTTGTTTGTTTTGAGGGGTTTCTCCCTCCAGCCTCCTCATCGGGAAGTGAAATGCATGCTCAATTGGGTTAAGGTCTGGTGATTGACTTGTCCAATTAAAAACCTTCCACTTTTCCCCCTGATGAAGTCCTTTGTTGATTTGCCAGTGTCTTTTGGGTCATTGTCTTGCTGCATAATGAAGTTCCTCCTAATTAGATTGGATGTATTTCTCTGTAAATTGGCAGACAATGTTTCTGTAGACTTCTGAATTCATTTTACTGCTAAAATCATGAGTTCCATCGTCAATAAAGATTAGTGAGCCTGTTCTTGAAGCAGCCATGCAGGTCCAAGCCATGACACTACCCCCTGCTTGACTCATGAGCATGTATGTTTTAGATCATAAGCAGAGCCTTTCTTTCTCCATACTTTGGCCATTCCATCACTTGGTAGAGATGAATCTTTGGTCCTGAACTTTTATGGCTCATCTCAGTATTTCTCTGCAAATTGCAATCTGGCATTCCAAATCTTACTGCTGATGAGTGGTTTGTGGTCAGGACTTTAACTTGGCCATTCCAAAACATTATTCTTCTTTAACTGTTCTTTGGTAGAACAACTTTTGTGTTTAGGGTCGTTGTCTTGCTCTATGACCCACTTTCACTTGAGATTCAGTTCATGGACAGATGCCTTGACATTTTATTCTAGAATTTGCTGGAATAATTCACAACTCATTGTTCCATCAATAATGGCAAGTTGTCCTTGTCGAGATGCAGCAAATCAGACCAAAACCATAATACTTCCCTCACCATGTTTCACAGATGGGATATAGTTCTTAATTCATTTAAACTTCAAAATGTCACCATTAACAACAATAAGAGCAACCAAACACTTGCGATAACTGGAGATCAGTCTTTCACTCACTTCTAGGACTAGGATTTACTCCTGTGTTCTGAATCATTGTCTTGCTGTATAATCCAGTTACGCTTGAGTTTCAACTTACAGACTGAAGACCGGACATTCTCCTTTGGGATTTTCTGGTAGAGAGCAGAATTCATGTTTCCCTCAATTATTGCAAGTTGCCCAGGACCTGAAGCAGCAGAGCATCCCCACACCATCACACTGTCTCCACCATGCTTGTAAGTCTTGTAATGAATTTTGGAAGGTCAGACACTTCTGGGAAGGTTCACTACTATGCTGAGTTTTTCCATTTAGAGATAACGGCTCTCACCGTGGTTCTTTGGAGTCCCAAAACTTCTGAAAGAGTTTTGTAACCCTTCCCAGACTGATGTATTTCAATCTCCTTCTTCATCATCATTTCTGGAATTTCTTTCAACTTTGGCGCAGTGTGTTACTGGGTAAGATCTTTAACCCACTTCATGACTTT
Source organism: Noturus placidus (assembly GCA_022414735.1). Classification (NCBI taxonomy): domain Eukaryota; kingdom Metazoa; phylum Chordata; class Actinopteri; order Siluriformes; family Ictaluridae; genus Noturus; species Noturus placidus. The sequence continues at coordinate 83,224 of JAFFST010052672.1, forward strand.
GAGAAATGTCTATTTACGTGTAGATGTGATTGTGTCTCGTCCAGCTGAACCCCATTATCAATGCAGTGTCATAGATTTGGGAATTAGCAACTACAGGGGCAAATACATTTTCACACAGACCCAGTTGGTATTGGAGAACTTTTTTGCTTCAATTAATAACATTATCATTTAAAAACAGTATTTTGTATTTACTCAGGTTGCCTTTGCTTTAATTTCTGAAATAATTTAGTACGAGATAAAAAAAAAAACCCGAAGAAATCAGGAAAGTACTTTTTCGCAGCACTGTTTCATGCCTTCTTGAGAATCAGTGAATGGTTGCACCTTCTGTAATAGTTGTATATGAGTCAGTATTAAGAATCAAGTGTATGTAAACTTTTTAACTGGTTCATTTGTGCAAGTTCAGTTATTATTGTGTCTTGTGGACTATATGTAAACATAGGTTATGTGAAATAGCTTATTCAGGGTAGGACTAAATAAAAAACAACATGCAATTTTTATGATCCCTCTTATTTTTTTTAATTATTAACATTCTGCAGATTCTGTAAGGCATATGTAAACTTCCTCAACTGTATCGATGCATCTTCTGCTACTCTTACCAGTTCAAGACACCTCTGAAGCAGTCCTAAAGCAGTGCTAATCTATTTAATGCTAAAGAACAATACATAGCTCCCATTACAAAACCTAAGGGTTGAAGTAAATTTCTTGATTTCTTCTGGCACTAAATCTTACTCTGATTGGCTTTATGCATACCAAGCTAGAACTTTATCCATTTTTAATGATTATTTTTACAGGGAAAAAGGCTGACCAATGTCATCATCACTGCGCTCGGCTGGCTCCTTCTCCAGACACTCTCTCACCACATCTCGGCCAAGTATATTATCTGAGGCATTCTCAAGGTCTTCATCTTCCTCATACTCATCATCTGAATCCACAGGTGCCTCTGGGAGCCCGGACAAATCCAGGTCACCAACTTCACTCTCTGTGGCCTAAAATAGAGTTTAAAATGCACTTATAATATGCACCATTGTTCTATTCCTGCTGATGCGGTTGGTTCAAATGACAGGCCTTTTTAAAATGAAGCCGAAGAATATGAAATGTTCCTTTATCCATACTGCTCCCTTGTTTTCACTTAATTCACAAAGGATAAAAAATTCAGGAGAGATAGAGATAGATAATACAGGAAAAGAGCGAAGCCTTGTGAATTATTGTAGAACAACATTATGATATTATAAAAAGTGTATGAATAAAACAAGTCATTACATGGTAGATATCTGATAAGCTACTGCTCGCTGAATCACTGCCAATGCTGCATCCTGATTGGCTGAGCGGTACTGGCATCACGGGCGGATGTGGGTGATCCGTCAAGTGCATCTTGCCAAAATCTCCAGGAAGCTGTTGACACAAAACAGGAAACAACATGGGATTTAAAATAAAAGGCCAAAGTAAAGTACTACTGGTTTTAAATCCATAAATACCTTATGCAAGCTAATATAATAGAGGGAGAGAGGTATGACGAGAGGCAAAGAGATCAACATTAGTATTACACATACATACACACACAAAAAAAAAAAAAAATGGGACAAAAGTATTGGATGAGGTTATTCACATGAAATTCTCACCAGACATCAGTATTAACTCAAGAAATCTGCAAATATAAAGAATTCACAACATTAAAGTCCATAAATAAAGTTGGGTAATAAAGTAGAATGACACGGGGAAAAAGTATTGAACACACTAAGAAAAAGCAGTTCTCCAAGGCAAGGAACCAGCTGAAATCCATAAGTAATTATATCCCCTATCTGTGCAAATTAATAGCAGCTTGGTTAGTAAATTAATGGTCTATAAAAAAGGCTTTTCATTACCAAGGTGTCACACAAGAAACATCTCAGACTCTGGTGTTCCACAAGGTTCTGTCTTAGGCCCACTACTATTTACTTTATATATGCTACCTCTAGGTCAAATTATTCGTAAACATGGAATTAGTTTCCACTGTTATGCAGATGATACACAGCTATATGTATCAGCGAAGTCAGAGGACAGACAGCAGCTTAATAAAGTTGAGGATTGTGTAAAGGACATTAGG
>JAFFST010052672.1:86138-110298 GCA_022414735.1 Noturus placidus
CTGGTTCCTCTCAAGGTTTCTTCCTCTTAAACATCTTAGGGAGTTTTTCCTTGCCATTGTCGCCACTCAGTGTCTTGCTCAGTTGGGATAATTTCTCACTTTACGGTGTATGTACTGTGTTTATATTCCTGTAAAGCTGCTTTGAGACAATGTCTATTGTAAAAAGCGCTATACAAATAAAATTGAATTGAATTGAACTCTAATCATTGAAGAAAAAGAGTGCTTCCAAAATTCAGGAGGAATTTATATCTGGCAGATTATTTTTGTATGGTTTTGCTTAAAGAAACATTTACACAAACATTACTAAAAGATTGATAAACAAGATCCACTGCATGTTTTCCATTCCCAGACCATAGGATACAATGTCATTTCACCAACATTTCAAGTCAGTCATACATTTTTATCATGAGTTTATCAAAAAAAAGAAACAAGTGTGAAATCCTAACTACTTACAGACTGACATTCTGTGTTCACATCCAAACAAATATAATTGTATGTGTGAATTTTTACTATTAGACCTAAAACTGAAACGGTCAACATTTATGGCCTGATATTCTGTGCTTTCAAGTCGTAACAAATGCATTTCACTAACAAATATAATTTTCCTTATTACATGCACACTCTCAGATACTGGTTTTATTTCTCATTGCACAGCTCGGACAATTCTTGGTTTTGTCTACATTGTGCAACCAATTTCCTCTCTCAAATCCCACCCCTGTTTCCATACCATGGCCAAGCCAATGAATGTAAAAGTGATGGATCAGGTCATCGTGTACTGCATCAGTATCTTGCCAAAAGTTGTATGAATTTATGATGATTCAGTCCCCTGGCTCTGTAACTTCACAATCACTCTAATAACATGTTCCATTTTAAGCACATATTTAGAAAGAGCCTCTTGAGGTACATTGCAATGCAAGAAAATTACCTTGGAGTCAGGAGAGGCATCTTTTACCCTGACCTGACCTTCAGAAGTCCTAAATTTATAGAAAAAATAGAGCCTTAGACTATGTAGTGCATCTGCCATACAAGTTTCACTAAATGAGCCGTTACTATATTTAAAAGTTTACAATTCTTTGCTTAGCAGTACAAACTAACTATTTATATAACGTTATAACTATAAACATTAATTTCATTAATGAAATCAATCATTTGATAAATTAGCTTCTGTTGTGTGGAAACGAGACTCCTTTATTTTTACATTTTTGTGACTCAATTTACCACATATATAAATGACCTGAAACATGTCTGAATGTACTAGCGTATGCAGATCATTTACTTAAAACAAATCATTTATGCAGGTGTAGCAGCTTTCACCTGCTAGTAGGTCAAACTAAATAAAATGGGATAACATTTGGGCCAAATGTCTAAATTCGGACTGTGGAGGATTTGGTGAAGGTACCAAAATCCAATCACATCTTAATACTGATATTGCAGAATATTATGATTTCATTCTTTTAATTGCATAACTTCTTGATCTTATTTCTAATATTCTTTCTAATACTAGTGTATATGTATTTATTGAGCAAAACACTGTAGAAAAGAAAGCATACATTTGAATTACAGCAAGCTAAGACCAGATGTACAGTACACTGAAGGAAAGACATTATGAGGAAAGTGCTTAAGGTTATTTGGTTGCTTCAGAACCATCAGCAAAAGTGCAGACAGGGTCTATACTTAACCCTGTGTGTTCATGTGCTTATGTTAATTTTCTCCACAGGTTTGATCATGCATAACTCATTTGAATAGGGGCCACTGAACCAAACTACACATGCATACACACACACACAATTAAACACAAGACAGGGCTGGCCACTGAAGGATTACATCACTTACTTTGGAGGACCACGGTTGCAAGCAGTTGGCATAGCAACGGACGAGGAAAGCCATTTCCCAAGATGAAAGAAAAACTTCCCACTTTCATTAAAGAGAGAGAAATGAGCAACAGTGAGCATCTATCTTCCCCTCACCATTTGTAATAAACTAGAGTATAAAGAGCAAGCAAGTAGCATTAAATAAAACAATTCTGGAAACATAAAATACTTCAGATGTTTAACCAAAAATAATTTAATCCATTTCCTCCCTAGGAGGAGAGTAAAATCCAACGTGTTTCTACTAAAGCATTGCAGCACTTGTGGAGGTTCAGTTCAGTCACTGAAGATCAGCTGTACAGCTGCACACTGCAGTGGAGAAGAGGAAAGAATCCAAAAATATAATACTGGCCCTGAATAAAAAGAGGAAGGGGAAAAAAACCTCCTTCAAACTTCAGAGCAGAAATGTCAGACAGAAACATTCAAATCCATCTTTAGCCTCTTCTCTTCTGTGCCATGAAACACACACCATGTTACATATTTCCCTCGTTGTAAATGCAGCAAATGTGGTGTGCGTGTTTCCTCCTCTGAAGCTGCTGTATGCAGTCTCCGAGTGTGCATCCCTGGCTGCAACGCCCCAGTATCTCCCCCAGGAAACACGACTGTATCCACCAGCAATAACATGTCTAACCAGGAGAGTGAGAGAGAAAGGGAGGGGAGCCTGGGAGAAAAAGAATGACATCATCTGCGTAGGGTGCACAGTGTAAGGAACACCAGGGTGGGAGGGGGGGACTGCATTAGCGCTATTGGCTGTCTGCTTCAAACCAAGAAGGGGAGCATCTTTATTGATCAGAGAGAATAAATGCTGGTGACTATAGCTCTAAAAAGGCCTCAAGCATAAATAGCATTGATAAAGCATAAATTGCTGGTAAACTGAGAGAAAGTGACAGGGACAAACCCCGCAAAAAAACCTTAGTAGGTTAATGTATTCCTCTCGCACTGTATCTGCTGTGACAGATGCATCCTGCAGTATGAAATCATCTGAATAACCAGTTCGTGTAAAACCAGGTACACGATTCCTACTGAACACAAACGCTTGTGTCAGTTGAAGAGTATTTATTTTCTCTGTAAGAGATGTGAATTCTTCAGTACCTTTAACGGTGACGTGAATCTTATTTCTATGACTCAGTTGCTTCACCTCTATTGAAATAAAATGACATCATCCTTTTACACGCCAGCCAACTGCAACTCAGCATATGGAGCTTTCTGAGGATCAGAACTGTAGACAGGTCGGGGGGGGGGGGGGGGGGGGGGGGGTGCATGGAGGTCACTGGCTGCTGGAAAATACCCATTTTCCACACAAAGACAAGATGGGTTTTCACTGTGTTTAAATAATACTCTAAAGAAATTAGCATTTTCTTAGTGCAAATTAAACACGGCGGTTTCTCTTTAATTTAGCATGATGTGTGAGACTGTAGAATATTCTGCAAGGCAAAAATACACATGCATTTACCCACCTTTGGGTGCCAATAGATACTCTACACATTACTGAAATTGTGTATTTCAGTAGAGACATGGGCAAACATTGTTCGTACTCTCTCCCTCACACACAGTCTATAAATCTTGTTAATGACAGCAGGTGTTAGTGTGGGTAACTTTACAATCGCACCAAATATCACGCTAAATAATAAAATGATACATTAATATAGAAATGCCACTTAAAACACGTTCTAAGGCCTGACTGCTTTGTTGATTCATTGTCTTACGCAAGCAAGCACTCAGGATACATTACAATAGCAGCAGCTTGTAAACAACTGCTGGCAGGATGTGCATCCTGTGTAGGTAGAGCAGTTGTGTGTCTGGGAGGTGGTTTAGAGAACCAAACATGACTTTCTAGCTATTTTAATACTTGCAATTAACCAAGGGAACAAAAAACACCAGATGAACAGAGCTGATTCTCTGGTCTGATTATTCTGCAGCACAGACGCTTGCTTTAAGAATAAACATTTTATTAAAATTCAGTGATGGTATTGGAAAAGCTAGGCAAACTATTTTGTTTCTGCTACACACTGAAGACATTCGAGTTTGAAAGAAAGGATCTGCTCATGATCATACAGGCTCATCGAGCAAGCATGGTGGAGGTGATGTCATGGCTTGGGTTTAACGTTTTGGAAAGGCCAAGTCAATCACCAGATTGAAGAATGAAGGGTGAAACAACAACTGAAAGAAGCTGCGGTACAAGCCTAGAGACGTATCACAAAAGAAGAACAAGAATAAATGCATACAAATCCTACAAACATTCAAACACTCGTTCAAAGACGCCATGGCTCCACATGGCCAAGACGAGTCAATATAAATGTGTGCTATTCATTTGCAGGCAAAGTTAAAAAGACAGGCATAAAAAAAAAATAGTGGCATGAGATTTCCACAGGATCAATGTTTCAGATGTAAAGCTGTAAACATTAAAGGTTGACAGATAAATTAGCATAACAAGCTAGAATATGCAACTCATGTCATTTTACATACGTATATCCTTGTCTTCTTAAAAAGCAGGCTGTAGAGTGAAACTAGCGAAGTATAAAAAGTGAAGAATGTATTTTTGCTGTCGCTGTAAAAGTACTGTATAAAATTATATTTAGAATTATATCCCCTTTACTGTTACGTATAATATTCCACTCTTCTGGGATGCCTTTCCTCTAGATTGTGGGGATTTGTCGATTCAGCCACAAGAGAATTAGTGAGGTCAGGAACTGATGCCCCTCGAGTTCTTTCAGTTCAACACCTTATAAACCATCTCTCAACGGACCGCACTTTGCAGACAGGAGCATGGTCATGCTGGAACAGGTTTGGTCTAGGCCAGGGGTGGGCAATCTTATCAGGAAAGGGCCCGTGTGGGTGCAGGTGTTCATTCCAATCAAGCAGGAACCACACCTGATTCCACCTGTTTAATCAGGTGATCTTGGCTTTCAATAGATTTAGGTGTGGCTTCTTCTTGGTTGGAATGAAAACCTGCATCAACACTGGCCGTTTCTGGATAAGATTGCCCACCTCTGATCTAGCCCTTAGTTCCAGTGAAGGGAAATTGTAATATCACAGTATTCAAAGACAACATATACGAGTCACAGGACCCTCCATTAATATTGGCACCCTTGGTAAATATCAGCAAGGATGGGTGTAAAAATTGTCTTTATTTTGTAACCTTTTGATCTTTCGTTTTGTTATAAAATTCCTGGTTACACTATTGCACTTTTTAACCATGTAGTACACAGTTATAGAAGGGAATTATTTATTATCACATCCTGCTATCCGGTGTCACACAGATAAGGATTGGTTCCCTTTTGAGTCTAGTTCCTCTCAAGGTTTCTCTCTCATTTCAGCTCAGGGAGTTTTTCCCTTATATTTATATATTCACACACATTCTCTCTCACACACACACATACATGCACATACACACACACGCAATATGTCCATTGTTAAAAGCACTATACAAATGAAATGTAACTGAATTGAGTTGAATTCGAAATATTCCACCACTCCTTTTTATTGTGCAGAGTTGTGCGCTTTCCTTGAGACGATTCAAATGAAGTCCATTGTTAAATGCACTATACAAATAATAATGAACTGAATTGAAAATGTGTAAGGAGTCTGACTCATAGATAAACCTGCTCTCATTATTAGACTTGGCATACGAGTGAACAATAAGTGCTGGAGTCTTACCATGGGTGAGTTAGCTGGCTCCTGAGCATGTGTGATTGTATCGTGGACCACTTGCGGGTTATGATGGTGTCGCTGCGATTGCCGTTTCAAATCGCTGTTCTCGTCCTCCACCTGCAAGGCAGTAGAGTCAGCAAGCACCTCTGATTCCTAGCCAAACAGCAGATTCTTCCATATCGCTGAGAGCCTGCACAAGCACAGCAGACTCATGGCATATCCATTTACACACAAATCAAACTGAAAAAAGCATCAGAGCATCACTAGCACGTCTGCTTCCAGAAAAAGTCCTTCTTTTTTGAAAGTTAAGGGGAACAGACATTGCACTAAAACTACAGTTTCCTGTAGGAAACCATAAATACACAAACATTGTCAAATAAGGCTTTGATATTACTGTTGTATGGTTATTTTATATTACACATTTAGCATAATACACTAAATTATGATGTGAGCACTGATAAAGGAACAAAGCAAGGTGAAGTGCAAACATGACTTGCTCTCACATCCTCCAGACATGCTCCTCGCTTTAACTTTTTAGATCACTGCCTACAGAAAGCAACATTCTCCACAAACATTTTAATTTATGTTTTTTTTTAAACAATATAAAACTTTTTTTTTTTAATCATGGTTGAACTACTTTGTTGTTTGACTAATATGGTGCTTAACTAACTTGTTTGCAGTAGCTACAGTACATACCTGAGCTGCACTGTATAAAATTAGCACTCAGATTTCTCAAAATACTGCAGCCTCATTTATAATGCCGAGGGTTGTTAATGCATTTGGCAAACAAGATCAAATGTGCCCCGACTAGGGTAAAACATCAAACATCAGAATGGGACAAAAATTTAATTGACCTGTCTCTGCATGATTTTATGGCATTTTGCTGCTGCCACATGATTGGCTGATTAGACAACTGCATGAATGGCAGGTGTTCCTAATAAAGTGGACAGTGATGTGCATGTTTGTTTATATGTATATTTAGATGTATTTTAATATGCATATTCATACTTGAAACCATTGTGCACTTTTACACACTCTTGTGCCATTGGTTACGGAGCTTTGCACAGGGACTTTTAACTTGAAGTGTTGAAACCCACCCTGAAAGCAAAGTAAGGTTTTGTTCGGCAGTTCATTGGCTACACGATGCTTCACTCAACTCAGAAGGCATCATAACATAGCTCGCTGTAAACACGTCGGAATGAGGGAAGGAGCTTGCTGAAGCAGAGACTCTCTCCGGTTCTGAAGCCTAGAGACAGGACATGGAAGCTCCTGTTGGTTCGAATCAGGGGTCATTTGATGGGTCTCAGCCGGGGGGCCATTTGGAGCGCTGTCATTTAGGTGTGAACACCTGCTGCATAGATATGGAGAACAAGGAGGTCTTCTGAGATTATTTGGAACGACGCAGCAGCATTTCCTGTGGATTTATTGACGTAAAATGTGTTTTGGACTAAATAGCTTTTACATAAAAATTTGGACCTCTTTGGACCTTTGGCAGTGTAACAAGACTGTTTTGTCAGGATTCTATTCTTCACTGGACTGCTTGATGCTTCAAGGGTGAATTGCCTCCGTTTGGTGTTCCTTTGTTTGCATGCTGGATATCAGACAAAGACGCTGATTGTAGCTTGTTGTGATTGTATCTAAACGTTTTATAGAAAACAAATCAGAAGATTCTTAGCTTTCCAACGGTATACTGCATGAATATATATGTACTATGTACAGCTGTGTAAATGGCAACGTTCTCCTCATAACATAGATGAAAAAGACGTTAAAGTTCCTACGGCCTGCCAAGATGCGTCACATCTTGACCTCCAGAACACATTCTAGTAGGAAGCAGTTTATCTGGAAGTTAAAAGCATACCAAGAAAAGGAAAATCATTTGAAAATGTTAAAATGTAAATGTGTGTTAACGATTAATTTGTTTATAATTTTAGTCTTAAAGTCTTAAAACTTGAAGACCTTGTATTGTTCCGAACATTCAGTGGATTGCATATAGTTTTACAGTGGTAGCTCACCAATAGTCGCGAGTTAAACTCCTGCCAAGCTGCCACTGCTCGGCCCCAGAGCAACGGCCTTAAACCCTCAACTGCTCAAAAGATTCAATGAGATGAATAAGTAACTCTGGATAAGGGGGTGTGCCAAATGCCATAAATGTAGATAGATAGAAACAAGAAATTCCACTGTCAGTTAAAATGAAAGAACTTCATTTATCAAGAAAGTCTTGACCATGTGTTCTCAGCCAGCTGTTAGGAACTGAACAGGGGTAGATGCAAACTTTGGGTGCTATTGGGGAAAAAAAAAACTACCGGCGATAAAATAAAGCACATTAGTTAGAAATTAGCCGTTACTGTACATACAGAAGACTCCACTCACCACAATCATTTCTGATGGTTCCAACCTGATACACAGCCTGGTATTTCATCCAGACACTTGCCAAAACTGTAGAGAGAAAAGGAAAATAAGACAGCAGCTACTGAACAAAACATGTCTTCTTGATCATTAGAGCTACACAACATATATAATCATTATTAAAACATTCCTAATACTAATATGTTGCTATATGCAAAAGAGAGCTCCTTCCAGAAAATGAAGGTGTAAATAAAACCTAAATCAACCTAGAACTGATGACTTGTGTGTCTCTGGGAGTGAATAGGAGTGCAGGCGGGTGGGTTTTGCACAGAAAAAACAAAACAACATTAAAAAAATAAAATAAAATAAGTAAATACATCTAAGCCCTATTCTTACAGGATTAGTCTCCAGGACTTACAGCTGTAGTAATTGCCACTACGCATGTCTGTGATATTTATCATCAATTCGAAGTGCTTGGTAAGGCCAGGACTTCATTTCCATTGATGAGCTCTGCTGTTCTCACCACTCTCTGAAGAACGTTGCGGCTGGAGGTAGAGCAGCTGCTGCACCAAACAGTGATGCATCTGGTCAGGATGCGCTCTACGGTGCAGCCGTAGACGTTTGGCATGATGTCAGAGGAAATGCCAAACCTCTTAAGCCCCTGCACAATGTAGAGACGCTGACAGGTTGCACTCACTATTGTGTATGTGTGAAGGCTTCAGGAGAGATCCTCGGAGATACACCAAGGAACTTGTAGCTCTTAACTCCCCTCTTCTTACCCTCTCTGAGACTTTCTGTAATCCACAATAATCCTCTTGGTATTGCAGACATTCAGATAAAGATTGTGGTCATCACACCATGTTGAAAGTGTTCTGAACTCCCCTCTGTAGAATGTCTCGTGAGTCCCAGGATGGCTGTATGGTCAGAAAATTTGAAGATGATGCTGGAGCTATGCTTAGCAGAACAGTCATAGGTGAACAGGGATTACAAGAGAAGGCTGAGCACACATCCCTGTGGGACACCAGTGTTGAGTGGGAGTGTGGAGGCTGCCAATCCTGACCACCTGAGGTCTGCCCATCAGGAAGTCCAGAATCCAGTTACACATTTGACTGTTAAGTCCCAGATCCTTCACTTGCCTAGGAGTTTGATAGGGATGATGGTACGGAATGCAGAGCTATAATCAATAAACAGCATCAGCACATAGGTATCTCTTTCCTCCAGGTGTTTTCAAGTGCATAGTCAATGCAATGGCATGATCATTGGATCTATTCGAGCAGTAAGTAAACTGGAATGGGTCCAAGGTCCGTAGGGACAACATGTTTTTATTGTACTTTCACATTTAAATAAACAGACCGCTGCTTTCACCTCCATGTTGTGCTACATTCCTGCTAATGTAGAAATATTTACCTCAAATTACACTGATCCTTAAAGTGCATCTTCTCGTAGAAGCAAAATATAAATAAAACTGTACCCAAAATATAGGATAAGTAAAAATAAAAATACCATCAAGCAAATTAAAATATGCATCAAATATAGCAATATATAACCAAATGAAAACAATTCAGGCGTATGCAGAAAAGGCAATAACAGTGTTTACAGGAGGAGAGACGCAGACAAATCACCCAATAGAGCGGTGACACAGGGACGACGTCATTTTGTACCAGAACCCGGAAGTTATCACACTGGTTCCCTTGACAAAAAACCAATAGGATTTTCACACAGACTATTGGATTATTGCAAAAAATTATCTCTGATCAACAAAAGTTTACAACACTAACACGTTCTGTCCATCAAGATCCTTTTCATAAATTAACACAGCGTTTATGAAGTTTGAAACCTAAATACAATCGGCAGAAATAAACATCTAACCTTACGCTATAAACGAACTACACCATGGTCGCTCGACTTCAATGTCACCATCAGCAAGCTTCCGAGAACTTTCTAGATTGTTTTTACACAGATACTAATCCAGGCTCTTGTTATATCAAAACTGGACTACTGCAATGCACTACTCTCGGGCCTCCCAGCCAGCTCCATCAAACCCCTGCAGATGATTCAGAATGCTGCAGCACGCCTCATCTTCAACCAGCCCAAGTAAACCCATATCACACCAATCTTCATCTCCCTCCACTGGCTTCCTGTAGCCGCCCGCATCAAATTCAAGGCCTTGATGCTCACCTACAAGACCTTGTCTGGAACAGCACCCTCCGACCTCAACTCTCTCCTGAAGGCTTACGTTCCCACACGCAATCTGCGATCGATTAGGCGATCGACGTTTAGTAATTCCTACTCAGCGTGGCACAAGGTCCCTTTCCAGAACCTTCACACTAACTGTTCCTCAGTGCTGGAATGAACTTCCAACCTCAATCCAGACCACAGAATCTCTCACCACCTTCAAAAAATAGCTAAAGACCCACCTCTTCTGTGAACACCTAACTAACCCATCAAATATTTTTTTTAATTTAAAAATTGCACTTACACCTCTACTCTGCACACTTTGCTTCTTCTAGAACTCTATTAATGGATCGTGTACAGTAGCACTACTTGTATTGTTCTCTGCTCAATATATCGCTTTGCTTGTATCTTTCTCATTTGTAAGTCGCTTTGGATAAAAGCGTCTGCTAAATGAATAAACGTAATGTAATGTTTTTGGTGTTGCATGTAACATCAGACCATTAGACACGGCCGTGCGCAAACCTCATGATATTATAGGCCTATATAGTAAAGTTTATTTATTTATTTATTTGTTCATCTTAATGATGGTTTACTCTAAATGTACTTGTAACTTGTTGCCTTTTCTTTGTTAAATTTGCAGATTACGGTGATGGAAGAAGTGAACCTGCATTTTTTCAAGAGTAGAAGTTGTAAAAAAAATTTTTTAACTGTATTTATAATTATATTTTTTAATGATACATCCATCCATCTAACTTCAACCGCTTACTCCTTTTCAGAGTCACGGGAGAACCTGGAGCCTATCCCAGGGAGCATCGGGCACAAGGCAGGGTACACCCTGGACAGGGTTCCAGTCCATCACAGGGCAGAATCACACACACATTCATACACTACGGACACTTTAGACACGCCAATCAGCCTAACATGCATGTCTTTGGACTGGGGGAGGAAACCGGAGTACAATGTTCTTGCAAACTTCTATGTATGAAAAGGTTGGTGTTTTTTTTAATTAAATGATAATTACCGTTTTGAATGTCCTGTGCTTCATGGCGTGTTATTTAATGTAAACAATGGTTCAACAAAAGATTCTGCAAACCTAAACAAAACAACGTTGTAGATCCGTAAAGAAATATTCCCTGGCTAACCACAAACTAACGTTCCCAGAACGTTCGGAAAGCCAAAAATTGTTAGCTGGGCAATATTCAACCCCAACCACTATCAGACAGTGGCTTTAGGGCGGCTGTGGCTCAGTTGGTAGAGCGGGTTGTCCGTAGGGTTGGTGGTTCGAATCCCGGCCCGGGTGATCCCATGCCGAAGTGTCCTTGGGCAAGACACTGAACCCTAAGTTGCCCCCGATGGCAAGCTAGCACCTTGCATGGCAGCTCTACTACCATTGGTGTGTGAGTGTGCTCTCATTAGTAAGTCGCTTGTAAATGTAAAAATGTAAAAATGATATTTCTGTAAAGCTGCTTTGAGACAATGTACCATTGTAAAAAGCGCTATACAAATTGATAAATTATTTAAATTAAATCATCACACTGGAAATCTCTAATCAGTGCAAGATCATTTAATAAATAATGCATTAATGCACTATATAATAATGAGGAATGTATATCTTCGTGTTAAAGAAACTATTCAATTATCCATCCATCCATCCATCCATCCATCCATCTAACAATCACACCTTAAATGACCATTTTGGCTTTCCATACTCGCTGCTCTGTCTCGCGCACATTTCCGTGTCTGACAGCGAGACCAAGGAACTCGGAGAGTCTGGGCGCGAGACCGCAGCAGCTGCAAACAGCGGAAGTGAAAACAAGACAGAAGAGCACAGCTGTATACAAAAAGCAAAAAAAAAAAAAAAAATGTGTAATAAAGGTGGCTTTAATACAAAAAAACGTGATTTATTTCATTTTATTTCAGATACCGGCTCTTTAATGCTGACTTCATAAAGAAGTCCTTTTGATGCTGGGGGTTATATTTATATTTATATATATATATATATATATATGGCTCTTTTATCTGCGCGTTTTATTCTATTACAAGTTTATACACTTACAGCACAACTGCTACTAACCTACATTAATCTCATCATACATCAATTAATGCTAATATCAGGTACTTTAACAGTGAGTTGATCTGATGGCAGTGTGTTTGGAGTGAGATGTTTGGAGATGAGCTCCTACCTCTGTTCTTCCCCGTGGTGTGATGGGGTCGGGCGTGTGAACGCTGGCTGTAGTCATAAAATCCATTGAGAATTGTTATTCAGCAGACATTTGGAGCTCCGAGAATTCAAACAAAACTAAAATCCCCGGCTTCTGAAACTTTAAAAAGAGGAAACTTCCAGAGCAGAGAGGCTCCACACTGTCGTTCAGAGTAAACCGTGAGGAACTCGACTACTCAGTATCGAGTACATGAACTCGGCAGTAGGTTATCAAGAAGACCGCTGAGAGAGTGAGGAACCTGACATGAACATTCTCCATCTCGTTGAAAATAAACCTCGTAAGTGTCTGTAATCGTTTCAATCCGAGAGATCTGTTCTTCAGAGTGTCGAGTTTTCAGAGCTGTACTAACATCGTTACGGTGTAGCGAGAAAAACCGCCGCCGTCACATACTGCTGCTGAGATGCTCACCGGTGTCACGTGAGCAGATGACGCCGCAAAAACATTCAACTGTGTTTAAACTGTGTTTTAATCTTTATATATCTACTAATTTCGCTGTTTCTGCTGGTCGAGATCAACACTCACAGAGGACGACTTCCTGACTGCTAACAAGGGTTAGCCAATTTGCTTCATTTGAATAGTCTAATAGCGGTGACGTCACAGGTGCAGCTTCAGCTGAACTACTCTAAAGTTGAAGACACACTCCCTCCCGGGTCAGTTTTATGTTGTGTTTAAGTCCCTGTTATAACCCGGAAGGAGTTTATTGTTGTTGAACACCATCTTGTTGTAATATTGGTTTTCTTTGATTTAAAAAAAAAAAAAAAAAAAAAAAAAAAGAGAGAAGCTAGTACTTACAACTTATCTCAATTATCATCTACTATTGCTTTTGTTTTCATCGCGCGTGCGCAATCTTCTTCGTCAACTTTTAACTGCGTCAACTATTTTCGACACATCGGAAACCCATTAAAACTCGTCACACGGGTTCCAGCCAAAGGGCTTCTTTTATCAATCTTTTAGTAAAGTTGTGTTTAAATGTTTGGTTTCAGCAAACCGAAGAAAACTTTTACTCTACAAACCGCGTTCTGGGTGAAGCCTCGTCAACAGAAGTGCCAATAATTTTAACTCCCTACTATGCCAATAACAACAACAACAACAACAACAATAATACTAATAATAATAATAATAATGTGAGTGCTAATCTGTCAGCTGATTATGGTCAGGGTTATGGGGTCCCCGCCTTGTGCCCGATGCCTCCTGGGATAGGCTCCAGGTTCCCCGTGACCCTGAAAAGGAGTAAGCGGTTGAAGATGGATGGCTGGATGGTTATGGGGTCGTCCATATATTACGTTATCAAGGAGGGGGGGTGAAGGGTACGATGACGTCTGATGACCACGGGGAGGGGGGGTTCACGGACGTGATTACGTGCATTTGCATCTTCCCCGTGTTTAGTGTCACCACTGTCACGTTCATCATTTACTTATTTACTTACTGAAATATTTGCAAATTGCCAAAATAACAAACAAACAAACAGAAATACTGACGTCACACGCACATCCTGTGGCGTATTATACGTATTATACGCCACAGGATGTGCGTGTGACGTCAGTATTTCTGTGGTATTGTAACAAAGTACAAAATATTAGGAGATAATTTCCGACCACACATCGCAGCCCCAGACCCCCTAGCACTATATAAAGGCGGAGGATGACGTCATCATTGGGCGGGGGGTAAAGGGCCTGATGACGTTTGATGACGTTTGATGACTTTACATTACATGGGGGGGTTAAAAATGGCTGAAAAGTTGATGACGTGAAATATGGACGACCCCTATGTGCTAACAGACCATCCTAAAGTCCATTTTGTCCTAATTGAACGATTTTGTTTTTCTTAATTTATGTGTTTGTTACCTCGCTTTATTTATATATTTTTATTTAACAGGGATTCAAAAGAGAAGCCAAAATGTCTCTGACGCTCTGCTGTAATACAATTGAAACCCCGCCCATTCCCATTTATGGAATGAAACTGATGGCAGATTTCCATTTTAAATGGCATCAAATTATTTCTAAAACAATCCCTGGAAAAAAAAAAAAAGACTGACTGGGAAACAACAAACATCTTTATCCAAACTCCTTCTTGACCGAGTTTTATAATCCTTTCCAATGGTTCAATTGAAATCCCTCCCCCTAACCAATAAACACAATAAATTTAATAATATTAAACAGTCTTTAGGCACTTTATTTACACTTTTCACATTTTTATTGAGGATAAATATTTTTTCCGATCTGATATGTGATGGGAAAAGGCGGATTTGAACTCAGGTCAAAAGCTACTTTTAAGTACCACGCCCCCTTCAGCGCCACGCCCCCTACAGCCTACACCACCGTAGACGATCAGTGGGTCGTGTGTTTTTTCATCTTCTGTGGCCCAACCAGATATTATCCTCGTCTTCGGCGATGTAAAAAAAAGAAAAGACATTTTTTTGTTTTTAATTTTTTTCTGAAAATTTATATTTTCAGGATTTTAAGAAAGATTGCTTTATGGGAACTTTTTTAGATACAGGAAGCATCAACTGTTCTTGAGGCAAATTGTGCCATTACAGAGGCACCAGAAAGTTGAGGTATCAGAGGTGCTTTGAGATATATCTAGTCTGACACAAAAGAACTCTCTTGTCCAATCAGCTGCAGCGTTCTTTGAGAATGGAAGACTGCAAGTATGATGATAGACCAGTATGATGATGTAGTCTTTCCTTCCTGTCAGCATTTATTGTACCAACTGTCATCAATTGGCAATTTATATTGATTAGTATGGTTGTTTTACAGGTTTGTAGAAGGGTTGCAAACTCTTGATTTAGAAGAAATCTGCTCTATGACAAGTGACGACAATCCCCTGCAGGCAAAGGACCTCTGCAGTGTTTTTCATGTGAACTTCTCCCCACGAAGCAGTAATAGAAGAGCTAGAGAAAACAAGACCATATGTAACTGGAAAGACTGGTTGTTGAAGGTATGTCAGGTTTTTATGGAGTGTTAAGCCTCTTGTATAGGACAGTCATTTTTACTTGTACAGTGCTTTCAAAATTCATACATAACAGCAGTTCTGTAGAAAGATAGCACTTTTTATATATATATATATATATATATATATATATATATATATGAGAGAAAGAAAGAGAGAGATAGGGAGAGATATAGAGAGAGATTTTAAATAGAATAGATAATAATTATCCCTGGCCTAGTTCATGATCGTTTTCCGATCCCCGGACCCTTTTGCTTGTTTTTGACCATGTTATTGTCTCATGTTTTGGATTTGTCTGCCTCTCTTCAGTAAAGCTATCTGCTCTTGAATCTGTCCTAAACCATCATCACGTGACAGCTAGCAACTGCCTTATTCATTTACATATAAAAAAAACTGTTTCATGTCCAGATGAATATTTGCAAGGGTGTTAGTTTTCCGCGAGAATCGTTAATTTTTTTAACAAACATTTTGAAACCTCACATCGCCAACATGACCCATCATGGATCAGTGAAGAACACAGAGCACATTCTATACATTGCCCTTCATTTATTTACACCACAGAGTTTTCTGTATATAACCTGGTTGATGCAGAGGTGGTGAAGGCCACAGTGTGTAGGGAAGTTCATACAGTTCAGCCTTGCACACAAGTTTGTGCAGTTCTCTGGCCATAAACCATGATGAACCATAAAGAAGATGGCAAGAGGAACCCCCAGTGAAGCAAAGAGATTGCAGGATGTAATAAGATGTGATCTTCCCACATCATTTCTAATTAAACGACTAATGCACAAAGTGAACAGTTGAGGTTCATTATTTCTTTATTTACCTTTCAATAATAAATGACAGAATAATCATCAGTAGGAAAATACAATACTTTGCCCACCTTTAGCCGGTGCTCCAGCAATTCAATTTCAAGCCTGGTCTTCTTTATGTTCACCTTTTTTTAACTCCATTTGATCTAACACGGGCACTACAAGACTTTACACACCATATACAGTAAAATAAAATAAGCAAGCACAATAAGCATGGGAGGTAGCTCTGATGAACTGCCCCCTGGTATCCCATGCACCATGGATCTCACTTAATGAACGGACATTAGCAGCTCCACATCCGGGGTAAGTCTAGCTGCTGGTCCCCTCCCCGTTTTAAGGACCACAGCCTTCTTCCTGTTTGTCGACACAGAACCCAGAGAAACGTTATTATAGAAGTTAAGCCCAAGTAACCAAGCTCCAGTTTAAGAAATTTATGTAATATTAGCTTTTTGGAGAATCTTTATGTACTTCAGTTTGACTTCAAGTTCTTTGGACCCAGAAGGATTACACCTGATAAACTATGAAGCCTTTATATTACTAGCCAATGTACCATGTACAATGTTAAGAAAGTGATGGAGGGCTAAAGGGTGCACGGTTGCTTAGTGGGTCGGGGGTTCGATTCCCACCATGGTCCTGTGTGGGCGGAGTTGGCATGTTCTACCCGTGCTGCGGGGTTTCCTCCGGGTACTCCGGTTTCCTCTCCCAGTCCAAAGACCTGCATGGTAGGCTGATTGGCATGTCCAAAGTGTCTGTAGTGTATGAATGGGTGTGTGAGTGGGATTGTGCCCTGTGATGGACTGGCACCCTGTCCAGAGTGTACCCCGCCCTGTGCCCCATGCTCCCTGGGATAGGCTCCAGGTTCCCCATGACCCTGAAAAGGATAAGCGGGATGGATGGATGGATGGCTAAAAATAAAGACTTCTCTATTAAATGTTACATGGGACTAATAGGATCTGTGTTTATTTTTACTTTACATAATGAAAGGGAACTTTTTGTGCATGTGTGTAAATAAAATATATTTCTAATAAGTATGTATTTAAACCTCTAACTCCACTCCGCTAATGTATGCAGATCTTTTTCTCACCCTGGGTTTCCATGGTAACTCCTGAAGTCAGCGATCCATTGACAATGTCTTGATGTACTCATCGTGCGCACGTATTAACTCTTGAGTGAATCAAAGGAGGTTGATTGAACTTACTCCTAACCGGAGTTCTGGAAGCAGAAAACTCTGAGTAACTAGAGTTCAGTGAAGTTAACCTTGCTTTGTGGAACACCCTCCAGGACCGGTGTTGGATATTTATAAGGTCCTGGAAATGTCCTTTAGTGAACATGATTAAAATGCCCACAAAAAGTCATCAGCTGTTTGGTAGGAACCCCCCAATCAAAATGATCAAACCACAAGGAAATGTTTAACCTTGACTTTTATTGCACAATATTCCCATAAAATTGGGAAAGATTAAAATGAAGAAAGGCCATAACAAAAGATATGTACAAATGCATGATGAAGATTTAAGCAATATATACAATTTGTGTGAACCAAGACATGCTGTGCTAAATAATTTAAATGTGATCATGTAGAAAGATTTAGATATAAATACACATTCAAGAAGACAAATGATAAATGCATCTCACTCACTATTTTTAACCTGTAAAATAAAATAACCTAAGCAAAGCCTTTACTCTATTCATGTTTTTTTCCTCTCCATGCTTTGTTAAGACTCAGATGCATGGCCTTATTTCAGAGCAAAAAAATCTGTCAAAATGAGTAAAAAACTAATACATTTGTTCAATACAGTTTTATAAAATTCCTTTTATAAGGTTATTTAGATCACCCTTTTGGGCTGTCCAAGCACAGCATTATCAACAGACATATACACTATGTGACCAAAAGTGTGTGGACACCTGAGCATCACAGATATATGAGGGCCTTGCCCAAACTGTTGCACAAAGTAAGAAGCAAACAATTGTATACTACGTGACATCACTAATGCTCTTGTGGTTGAACTCCTCACAGCCAAATTCCAAAATCTAGCAGAAAGACATCCCAGAAGAGTGAAGGTTATTATAACAGCAAAAGGGGAGAAAAACTGGAACAGGATGTTCACAAAGCACACAAGGGTGGTCAGATGTCCACAAACCTTTAGCCATATAGTGTATTTGAAATTTCATTTATTCAGAAGTAAACATAGTACAGTGGCTTCAAAGCTGAAGAAACTTCACTGTATAACATCCCAGCACTTTCAAACACAAATGTATACAAATTCCTTTCCAACACATCACAGCATATTTTTTAATATTGCCTTCCTGAATGGAAGCAGAAAACGACTTCCCTTCGCCAGTAAAAATGCTCTGTGCAAATCACCCGCGATTATTTGAGGTAGTGCTGTACCAATGAGTTTCTCCACCTCTTCTGCTGATTAACACCAAGACTGTGATTAATATGGTAAACAAAGAATATTTTCAGGTTTTAATTAAAAATGAACATAAATCAAAATAAACCGATTTCAATATCCACATGCTAATGTCTTTTTTTTTTTTGTAGATCACCTTGTTGTCTAAGGTATTTCTTTTTTTTTTTTTTTTTGCTTTTATGGTTATTTTCAGGGTAAAGGGCTAAAATAAATATAATCTATATATAAAAATACAATTTTAAAGACTACGGACCTTGAAATGAAAATAAAATCTGATAATTCCGGTCCTTTACAGGCCAAATTCCCAATTCCTCAAAACATTTCTAAGGCTTTTAGGGGTACTTTCACACGTGCAGCGTTCTGTCCATTTGGATCAGACCCTGGTGTTTTCCTCCTCAGTGTGCTGCTTTGCCGCAGTCTGACCCAAATCATGAAATGCAAACTGAGCCCAAGGACAGAGGCGAGCGCTGCAGTAATGCAATATGTTCTGGATACAGATGTGGCCATTAGAAATACACGTCAAAGGAAACGGGATCCTACGATTTCATGCGGAATCACGCACATGCCGCGGGCCCAGGAAATACATGACTTGTTTGAATTGAGTTACATTGACATACTTTGTTTTTGTACATCAATCACATGGAACCGCTGTACAAATGTGAATTAAGTCAATCTCAATGAGCTTTTTTTTTCCCCAGTGTGTGGACTTCTGTGTTCACTTTAAACCCGTTTTAAACAGTAAAACTTGTACTCTGAGAAAAGAACAAAAGTTTCCATTGGCAAGAAAGGAGAAGATGGAATTCATTCAACGTTACTCTGAGGAAAAAAACTCACAACACGAACACTAAACTGAGCTGAGCATTGAACCCCGGTCACTGGCTAACACCTGCCTGTTAACACTGCTTTACACACATTACATGGTGTAGCAAAGTTATTTTAATAAAAAACAATGGTAAATGATGCGATTATATAGCGCTTTTATCCAAAGAGCTTTACACTGTGTCTCATTCACCCATTCACACACACACTCTCACACACCAATGTTAGCAGAGTTGCCATGCAAGGCACTAACTTGCCATCGGGAGCAATTTGGGGTTCGGTGTCTTGCCCAACGACACTTCGGCCTGTGGAGTCGGGAATCGAACCGCCAACCTGCTCTACCACCTGAACACAGCCGTTATTGTATCTGTACTATGTGACTTGATCATGCTCACTTTATATAATTAAATCTTGTAAGTAGAAACGTGTTTAAATTAGGTTGATCACATAAGTTTGGATGAGAAACAATCTTTTTATGTGAACCATTCGACCACATTCCATTATTTTATTGCACTGTTCCGCTACAGTATGTGGTTCCATGCGCCACTTGGTGGTTATTGTGTGAAGCACAACAAATGAATTTAAATTCTGCAGAGTACCGTGATCACCCGTGACGACCCGTGTGAAATGCATGAAAAAATATGCATTCTTAAAGGCCACATCTGTATTTGGACTGAGACAAAAAGATGCTATACAAAGATGATGCTGGAAGTGATTTACAAAATGTTTTAAAGTAGTTATTAATACGATTATCTAAATCATTCACTCAGCACTGGCTTTAAATTCTCTGTGCTTGGGTGATATTTGTGATTTCTCCATGCACTTCGCAAAGGTTTGTTCACCTTTATCCCTTCTCATATTTCTGAGCAGTGAATTAAAGTTTTACAAGTACACACCGCTCAGCCAGTTGTTGTTTTTTTATGCTATATATGCAGTGTGAAACCAAACCAAATGAACCAAAAGTATCAATTTCTCTCTGCTTCAGATGAAGCAAACAGAATAAAAGGTTCCCCAAAAGAGCCTAAAGTGCTCCTGCCATGGGGGTGTGGGGACGCGTCCATAGATCTCAATTCCCTTCTACAGCAGGATCTGGGCCACATATGGAGAGTGTGTGCTTGCAATCGCTGCCAATAAGGGTAGGTCACTGGACTCGATTCTGTGGGGGAAGAGAATAGTAACTTTTAAACTTGTTAGTCTACAGCTTGATTATTGTCTAAAGACAGCAAAGACCTCAACATTACTGGCATCAAGAATTACACTAAATCACCACAGCTTCACAACCACATTTTTAAAAAGTGACGCAGTCTCAAACTGCCTAATTGGTCCATCAGAAAGAACATCAGTTAGGAAAATTTTAGAAACATTATTTAAGTCACAACATTCAAGTCACCAAAAAATGTATTACCCTAGAACCATGCCTAGCTCTTTGACATGCACCCTGGTCTGTCCTTTCAGGTATTCAGCAAGCATTTTGCTCTTGAAATAAAGCTCCTGGAGTCGGTCCTCTAGATGCATTATACACTGAAAGGCAAAGAGAGAGAGTGAATACCTTACACTGAACCCTTCATGAAATTAAAGGCTTTGTTTAAATTAGCTATAAATACATAGCATGCATCAAAAGTAGTAGGAGGAGTCAGATAAAGACAAATATTTGAGATCATATCAGTGTTTAAAAAATATATATATATATTTTTAAAACCAAATAATGCTGGTTAAATGAAGTAAAAAAGCTAGTGATGCCAATTAGCATGACGTCAACCAAATTTCAGTAGGACAACTAAAAGAAAGCAATGTAGGGAGGCGCACTCACAAAATTGGGAGACAGGTTGAGACGGTAGAGCTGGTAAGTGGAGTGGAGCAGGTTTGAAACAAGGTTTGATACCAGCACATCTTTTCCAAGCTTATTCTCTGTGCTGGGTCTCTGGCTACTGGCCACCTGCACTGTCCACCTGTCTGTATCTGCAATAATGCAGACAGCCTCAGCTACAGGCTCATCAAACACAGGATGCTTTAAAGTAAGTGGAAGAGAGAGACTTGAGACTTCTGGTAACAACATCATAAGCAAGAAACAATCTGCTTTGACAACTTAGCTTAAAAATAAAAAGGAACAGAAACTTCCCTAAAGCACAGTAATCATAAACAGAGTCTTTTTAAACCTGGCCATTGTTCTTGGGGTTTTAATTTTATTAAATACACTTTACATGACTGTAGCAATGATTTCATTCTCATGTGCACTAGCAGAAATTCTGAACGAGTATTACCATGATGATTACATATAGTGATTGCACATATCAGCCAGTACACCAATCAGCCATAACATTAAAATCACCCGATTAATATTGTGTTGGCCACCAAAACATCTCTGATCCATTGAGGTATCGACTCCACAAGACCTCTGAAGGTGTGCTGTGGAATCTGGCACCAAGACATTAGCAGTAAATCCTTTAAAGGGGTCTTATGAAAATTTTTATGTTTTCCTTTTCATTTAGTGTGTAATGTATCAGATCACCGGGTGTCTTTCCTTGGACCACTGTTAAGCATTAACCACTGCATACCGAGAACACCCCCACAAGACATGCCATTTTTGAGATGCCCTGACCCAGTCGTCTAGCCATCGCAATTTGGTCCTCGTCAATGTTGTTCAGATCCTTATACTTGCCCATTTTCCCTGCATCCCACACATCAACTTCAAAAACAGACTGTTCATTTGCTGCCTAATATATCCCACCCCTTGACAGGTGCCAGTGTAACTAGATGATCAAATGTTATTGACTTCACCGGTCAGAGATCTTAATGTTATGGCTGATCAGGGTCTATGCCAGATGTTTACCATATCTGGTTTCTAACAAGCGATTATCTTATAATAACCAAAATAAAACAATTTAGAATGGTTTTATTCATATTCACCTGAACTGCATGGGCCAAGTCAGACATAAGGCTTTGCCTCAGTTTGCTGTCATTGGGAATTCCATGTAGAACAAAGTCAGGTACATATGTAGGACAGTAACTGCCAAACAGTGATCTCCCGAAGTTTGCAATGCTTGATTTAGAGTAGTTTTCTGCCAGATTTACCCTGCCAAAACACAGAATTATACCACATACATTCTTGACAACTACAATTTGTTACTGTAAACTGGAAAGACCAATAAGACACAGTAACCTATGTTTTTAAGTCATAAAATAATGGCTTTTTTTAATTTAAAAAAGTTATTCTAAATGGCACAAAATATGCAAAATATTACCAACACTCTTACAATAGAACATGTGAACCAAGACCCACAAAGATTCACATACTCAGGGAATGGTACTTCCATCTCTTCTTGCCAGTCAGTTTGGATTTCACTGAAGAACTGTGTATCTTGCTCTTCTCTGGGTATATCCTGTCCTGTGTCCTCACTTTCACTGTCTCCCAGTGCGCTGTCTGAACTCTCATTTCGTGGAATCTCCCACTCATTCAAGGGGAACGTCTTCGACCGTTCCCTCTCTTTCTCTAGGCCTGGTACACCGAGTGAAACTCTGATGCTTTTGTCCTGCTGAACAGAACAACATTTGGTACAGAAGCCCGTGTTGATGGGATGTATGCTACAGTTACAAGTTGCCTGTTCCCTGTGCTCACAAACCTGTTCATATGTCCTAATTAGGGATTTTGTCCAAGTCTCTTGCAATTTGTGTTTTTCAGCATCTGCAACCTCCTGTGAAACTGCTTTGGAGACATCGCCGATAGTCCTTGTTTCGACAGAGTTACCATCACAAAAATATTCATCAAACAGGTCCATGCATTCCTCCTGGGCACCTGAGTTAACGCAAGGAAGATTGCTAGCAACGTAGGACAAGGTTTTAGCATCCTTGCTCTCGATTTGGTCCGTTATTAGAGGCTTAGCCAGCACAGTGCTACACTGCTGCTTTACATGGCAACACTGCTGCTTTGGTTTTTCAGTTTTGTGTTTTTTGTGTTTCTTGAGCTCATCTTCAACCCTGTGCCTCTGGCTCTCCGAGTCGGATTCAGGTGACATGGACTCACCAATAAGGAAGGTAACTCTAGTCCCGGGCTGCTCTTCTTCCTCATGCAGGAGAAAAGAGGCCAGTGTTGTACTTTTATCGGGTGGTTTCTTTTCCAGTGGGATCCCTGAAGACCGGACAATCTTTACAGACAACAAGCTGGGTGCCACGTCAGTCTCACACATATCCGAATGTCCTTGTAAATCTAGTAGAGGGTTATTGGTTACCAGTGAGGCAGTGCCCACATTCACCACTGTCTCGGTTAATGGGCTAACCAATGGGCTGCCAACCTCATGGCAGATCTGACTGTCACTCTGCTCCTGAGCTGGGAGGACAGGAATAATCGGCTCTGTTTGCTGCTCTTCCTTCATGCCTGCTTCACTGCCCTCTGGGCTAGGCTTGTGCACAGTGACCAGCACATATTCTGACTCCTCAACCTCTCCACGGCGCAACGAGGTTGTAATAACTGATCCAGGCACAGCAAAAGCCTCCTCGTCCTGCTCGTCATTTCCAGTCTCTAGAGAATCCGTCTCTAATAGTTCTGAGCACCGTATGAAATAGGTAAGCACATACAGGAGCCGCTGAACCAGTTCCTTTTGTCGTCCAACCAGCACTGTGCGCGAAAGACGGACTGGCGAGCCAATCGCACCATACAGGTCGCCTGTGGATAACCACATGTTATTAGAAATTAAGTAAGAATAGGTACTAGCTATTATATTAGATGTGCACCTATATTAATGTTTACTCTTGCAGTATTGCACAATACTGACCGTTTTTATTCAAATAAAATGTTTACATAGGTGGGAATCAGTTTAAAACTAAATGATTAACCTGGATTAAACCAAATGAGTATACAGCATTAAATGAAGCCAGTCCTCCTGGATACAGTTATGTACACCAGCCTCGTTTAA
>JAFFST010052675.1:0-15000 GCA_022414735.1 Noturus placidus
TACCCGTAACACTAATACCTCATACCATAACACTAATACCTCATACCATAACACTAATACCTCATACCATAACACTAATACCTCATACCATAACACTAATACCTCATACCATAACACTAATACCTCATACCATAACACTAATACCTCATACCATAACACTAATACCTCATACCATAACACTAATACCTCATACCATAACACTAATACCTCATACCATAACACTAATACCTCATACCCGTAACACTAATACCTCATACCATAACACTAATACCTTATACCCGTAACACTAATACCTCATACCATAACACTAATACCTCATACCATAACACTAATACCTCATACCATAACACTAATACCTCATACCATAACACTAATACCTCATACCATCATTCTCGGCCCACGTGACTCCACATGCCAAGTGTCCTTGGGCAAGACACTGAACCCCAAGTTGACCCCGATGGCAAGTTACAGCAGCTTTGCTACCATTGGTGTGTGTGTGTGTGTGTGTGTGTGTGTGTGTGTGTGTGTGTGTGTGTGTGTGTGTGTGAATGACACACAGTGTAAAGCACTTTGGATAAAATCGCTATATAAGTGCACCATTTACATCATACCAGTGACACTAATATTGTACATCATAACCATAACACAGATAAAATCACAGTTATAATGCAAATCATTCTAATAATGTTATCCTCACATCTGTAATGCAAGCATGTTTTACCCCAGTCTGTAAATATGCAACAGCAGAACCTCCTACATCCCTCCCGCCTGTCATATAAAACCCATCAAAACCCCACTGCACTTTCTTTTTACATTCTCTCTCTCCTCCTCTCTCCCACTGCAGTACGAAGGGTAAAGGTGAGGAATGTGGGAGAAAATAAGAAAAACACATCGACACACTTCCTCAACCTTCCACGAACTCTGCAGAACCTCCATCTCTGCACAGATGCCTTTTGACACAATGAGAATACAATCTTACTATAAAATCTGTGCAGTGGGAGTTGGTTCACAGCGCACGCACACACACACACACACACACACACACACACAGTTGAAGCTGGAGGAGAACGAAGCGGAACATCAGCTGTTCCTGATCAGAACAGGAAGGTGATTTTTTTTTTTAAATAAATGCACTTTAATGTCTTATAAATCTCAATCTCATTCTCATGTAGCAGCTGATCCACAGTCTTGTCTCATTAAACACACCCCATGTGATTCCGAGGGAATTTTCTAATAGGATTGGGACATATCCCTGTATTGGACATGTCAGATCTAGGACTGCACGAGAAATCTAACGTCAAACGATGGACAAAATGTATTACAATGGCTGAAAAAAAAAAATCTAATCTGTATAGATTCATCTACTCTTACATATTGTGTTATAATGCTTCCTAATGAGTAGATGAGTAGACTATCATACGAGCAATCACATCAACACTTAATAAAACCTTCAACAGCATGAAGATAAAAGTTCTTACCCAGTAACACACTATGATAAAGTTGAAAGAAATCCGAGAGATGATGAGGAAGAAGGTGATTGAAATACATCAGTCTGGGAAGGGTTACACAGCTATTTCTGAGACGCCAAATAAGCGCAGTGAGAGCTGTTATCTCAGCACAGTAGTGAACCTTCCCAGCTTCCAAAATCCCTCCAAGTGACCAGCGACGACTCATCCAGGAAGTCACAAAAGAACCAAGGACATCATCAAAGCACCTACAGGACTCTCTTGCATTAATAAAGGTCAATGTTCATGACTCCACTATCAGAAAGACACTGGGGGACAACGGCGCCATGGAAGAGTGGTGAGGTGCAATCCACTGCTGACCCAGAAGAACATTAAGGCTCCAAGACACACCTTGATGATCTTCAAGCCTTTTGGGAGAATGTTCTGTGGACTGATGAGCTGAAAGTGGAACTGTTTGGAAGACAGGAGTGACGTTACATCTGGCGTAAACCAAACACCGAACTCCACAAAATGACATCATGCCTACAGCCAAGCATGGTGGAGGAAGTGTGATGGTGTGGGGATGCTTTGCTGCTTCATGGCCTGGGCAATGCGCAGTAAGTGAGAGAAACATGAATTCTGCTCTACCAGTAATTCTGGTCTTCAGTCCATCAGCACGACAATGATCCAAAGTGTCGGACTAAGTCCCAGTCTTAGAAGTAAGTGAAAGACTGATCTCCAGTTATCCACTATGACATATAGTTTTGTATTAGTTATATATATATATTTACATTTATTCATTTAGCAGACGCTTTTATCCAAAGCGACTTACAAATGAGACACACTCACACACCAATGGTAGCAGAGCTGCATGCAAGGTGCTAGCTTACCATCGGGGGCAACTTAGGGTTCAGTGTCTTGCCCAAGGACACTTCGGCATGGGATCACCCGGGCCGGGATTCGAACCGCCAACCCTACGATTAGTGGATTAGTGGACAACCCGCTCTACCCACTGAGACACAGCCACCCTGTATATGAGGTATAAAGGGTTACACACAGATTACATGCTCGTTATATAAATTGTTCTCTGTGCATTGCAAAATCTGCAGAGGCAATTATTCAGAGAGCGAAGGTTCCAATAACAAAGTGCACTAGGCGGTGCTTTCACACATACGCTGCTGCTGGATTCACACTCACAAATGTGTCTGACACCATTCAGCACTGGAGAGAGAGACAGACAGACAGAGAGAGAGAGACAGTTTACACCACCTTTCTGCAGGAGCTGCTCTAATGAGACAGCCTGTTATTTGTCAGACAGAAGATCTTAGCATTTAGACCACTTACACACACACACACACACACACACACACACGTCCCTCATCCTCATCCACTCTGCTCTGGACAGAAGAATGGAGCAGTGTGTGAGACGTATTAATGCCTCTTGGGAATTTAAACCATTTTGCTCAGACCTTTATGAGAGTTTCAAAGAGCCGAGGGTTTTCTCTCAGGCCGATTCCTCTCTCTCTCTCACACACACACACACACACACACACACACACACACACACACACACACACCCCTGTTGGGTCTGACTGGCAGCAGTTGGCCCTACAAACTGTGTTAGACACCTCTAATTTGTACCGTGACATTTTGTCAATATCCTTCACTCCTTTGTTCTCCCTCTCACCTTTTCTCTCCATCTCCTCATCTGACTCTCCTTCTGGTCCTCTCTATGTCTGTCTGTCTGTCTGTCTGTCTGTCTGTCTGTCTGTCTGTCTCTCGCTTTATCTCTGTCCTTTCATCTTCTCTTGTCCAGACAGATATAAATCTCTTTTCAGTGTCGCTGCTCTGAATCACCATTCAAGAGGTGAAGAAAAGCAGAAGAGTCCTCCAGAAAAAAAAAAAACCTTGTTTTCCTATAGCAGCACATCCCTACGGCTCTGCTTACACGAGTGTGTTTTTAAAAAAAACACATAACTGTTGCTACGGTTACGCCTGCCGTCTAAACTGCTCCGGCGTTTTCCAGCCTCGCAAACGGAGACTCTTGGACCCAGTTTTAGTCTGAAAACTCCGGGCTCGCGTTTATGTGTGAACACACCAAAACGAAGACTTTTGAAAACGAAAGCGTGGCTCCGCCCACATTCACCCCCTGATTGGGTCTTCTGGATCATCACGTATTCTTCCCTGATTCGTCAAGCCCCTACCACATGACCGTTACGCTTCCTTGATTGTATACACAATGACACGTCACACGTCGTGGAACTTTCATAAAAGTGTCAAGGTCAAGATCTTCTTCCTCTCGACCAGGAATTTCCTCAAATCATTTTCATGGGAATTTTTTTTTTGGTTTTTGTTTGTTGTTTTTTTTCCACTAAACTTGACAAGAAGCAAAGGCTTGGCCTCGAAAAGGATTTCATGATTTTCAGTCTCGATCTTGACTCAGTCTTGCGTTGGTCTCGACCCCCTTAAGACTTTTGACTCGATCATGGACTTGGACACCAGTATTTCATCAGATGCTTCATAGGAAAGTGAATTTAAATCTAGTATATACTAAACGTACAGCATACAGTACAAACGAAAACACTCGAACATAATGACATTCAATTCAGCAAAACATTCTGAAACAAACATCTCCACCTCCATCTCCACCTCCACCTCCACCTCCATCTCCATCTATATCTCCACCTCCACCTCCACCTCCATCTCCACCTCCACCTCCATCTCCACCTCCACCTCAACCTCCACCTCCATCTCCACCTCCATCTCCACCTCCATCTCCACCTCCATCTCCATCTATATCTCCACCTCCATCTCCACCTCCATCTATATCTCCACCTCCATCTATATCTCCACCTCCATCTATATCTCCACCTACATCTCCATCTACATCTTCACCTCCATTTCCATCTCCATCTCCACCTCCATCTCCACCTCCATCTCCACCTCCATCTCCATCTCCATCTCCACCTCCACCTCCACCTCCATCTATATCTCCACCTCCACCTCCATCTCCACCTCCATCTATATCTCCACCTACATCTCTATCTACATCTTCACCTCCATCTCCATCTCCCACTACACCTCCATCTCCACCTCCATCTCCACCTCCATCTCCACCTCCACCTCCATCTCCCCCTACACCTCCATCTCCACCTCCACCTTCATCTCCATCTCCATTCACCTGGACATGATGCTCATTAAACAGCACCACTTAAAGAACAAGTGTTTGCTTTTCATTCATTTTTCACCCAGTGATACATGTCTCATAGTCCGGACGAGTGATAATTACAATCCCTACTTCAAAGAGAGTAGAAGAAGATGAGCATGAGAGTTGTTTTTGTGTCTTCGTCTCATCAAACGCAGGAGGAAAGAAACTGAACAGATGTGGGATTTTTTGCCTCCAGTCAGAACTCAATTAGCAGAAGCTAATGACCTTTTAATGCTTATAAACAACATTAATAATACATCTGTAAGAATTTCAGAACAAGTTTGGCGTAGGGCGATGGGAGATGATAAACAGACAAGCAGCGTGAACAAAGAGAACTTCAACAGCGCGGTTCTTTCTACACAACTTCTTTTTCTTTGTCATCCATGACAAGGTGTCCAAATGTCTGTTTTTCAGAAAAAAAATAAACAAAACAACCAAACACACACATACAGGCTTACATTTACATTTATTCATTTAGCAGATGCTTTTATCCAAAGCGACTTACAAATGAGACACACTCACACACCAATGGTAGCAGAGCTGCATGCAAGGTGCTAGCTTGCCATCGGGGGCAACTTAGGGTTCAGTGTCTTGCCCAAGGACACTTCGGCATGGGATCACCCGGGCCGGGATTCCAACCACCAACCCTACGATTAGTGGATTAGTGGATAACCCGCTCTACCGACTGAGACACAGCCGCCGAGGTTCCTCTTTATACCACAAATGCCATTAAATTCTGGATTCCGATTGCTCAGAAGGTGTTGAAAAGTTCTAACATGTTATTGTTTCTATAGTAACAGCTGATCCATAAACAATTCATTTGATCATTTGAACTGGAACCATATCTGAAGATTAAATGGATCCAGACTGGAATTTAATTGGATCCTTAAATAGTGAGATTCTCTCTCAGTGGTAACACCACTTCTATGCTCCATCACAGGTTGATTTATACCACCTTGAATGACCTACACGATTCTGTTCCATTCGATTCACTTCAATTCAATTCGAATCGATGACTGAGTGCCACAGAATGCGCTGAAGCATTGAAGCTGATTTAAAAGCAGAACAAAAAAGTGCAAAGGCTTGGAACACTCCACGGACAGATCAAATCCAATCCGAGCGTCTTCGTTGTGACAGGAGAATCACGATCACATGACAGAAACACAACAAATGACTCACAGAATTCTGCAAAAGCTCGTGATCTGATGATCTCTCAGTGCTCATAAAAACCATCAATATTGCCTATCTATTTTCCATACCACTTCCCAGGGTCACTGGTAGCCTGGAGCCTATCCCAGGGAACTCTGCACCCAAGGTGGGGGACACTCTGGACGGGGTGCCAAGCCATCTCAGAGCACAATCGCACACACACTCACACACCCATTCACACACTACCGAGATGCCATTCAGCTTAGAAATATCTTTGGACTGGAGGAGGAAACTGGAGAACCCAGAGGAAACCCCTGAAACATGGAGAGAACATGCACTCTATGCACACAGGACGGAGGCAGGAATCGAACCGCTAACCCCGGAGGTGTGAGACAAACGTGCTACATATATTACTATGGCACTGTCAATTCATTAATCAATCGATAAAGTTGTGTGTGCAACTCACTGGTGGAGAATTATATAATACAATGTGCTGCATCAAGCGTTATTTTATGTGTACACAGGACGGCTGTGGCTCAGTCGGTAGAGTGGGTTGTCCACTAATCGTAGGGTTGGTGGTTCGAATCCCGGCCCGGGTGATCCCATGCCGAAGTGTCCTTGGGCAAGACACTGAACCCTAAGTTGCCCCCAATGGCAAGCTAGCACCTTGCATGCAGCTCTGCTACCATTGGTGTGTGAGTGTGTCTCGTTTGTAAGTCGCTTTAGATAAAAGCGTCTGCTAAATGAATAAATGTAAAAGTAAAATGATTTATATAATAATTATAACTAAGAATATTCCTGCAGGAACATAATAGACTCCTATTCGATTTACTTCAATGCTAGCCATCTTCTTAAGACACAGGAACCGTTAAGTTTTGTGATTGGATTCAGCTTCATTTTCGAGTCACTTTGGAATAAAAGGTACATATAAGAATGTAGAACTCATATTAGATTCTGCATTGAGGTTGAAATTGTTCTGGCTCGAAATGAAAGTGGTCTGAATCCAGACTTATCAACACTTTTCCAGATGGTGGAGTGGCAGAACTAAAAGGACAATAAATTGAAACACAAATGAATGTTTATAACAGCAATAAATTCACCGCAGAAGCAGAGAGTCATGCTGAAATGCCAGCTTGCATGTCTCTCTATAACAAACACCTGAAGTCCCCGCTGTCATGGCCAGACATCTCCTGCAGAGGAGCAATCTGTCACAGCCGTCCTCCTGGACCTGATAAAACAAACACAAGCTCCGGTGCACTAACCTCTGTCCTAACCTAGCTTCGCATTACCTGAGAGAGACCGTCTTTCTGTACAAACGCACTCTTGCTCTACCCCTGCTGTGTTTGTGAAGCAGCGCTGATCTCTAGTGCCTGAGAGAGTCGGAATGGTGTGATTAAGCAGATGGTTTAGGTGGGTGAATATGTGAGTGTGTGTGAGGCTCCACAGGTGCTCAGTGTGTTATGGTGTGTGTTCAGCCCATAACTCCACTCTTTCCTCGAGTCAAGTGGAGTCTCGGAGAGCTCGTATGAAGACACACACACACACAAATTCAGTCAATATGTACACACAACAAATGATATGGGACACTGCAACTAATCAGACAGCAGGACCCACCCACAATGTTACTGTAACCAATCAGGATTCGGTTCCCAACAAAAGCTGTGACTGCAAACAATCAGGTTGCATTCCCATCCCTTAGACTATTGTACCCAATTGGGCCATAGCTCCTGCCCCAAACCACAATTCTAACCCCATTTCACACTGCAACCAACTGGATTAGAGTTCCACCCATCCATCCATCCATGTTCAACCGCTTACTCCTTTTCAGGGTCACGAGGAACCTGGAGCCAATCCCAGGGAGCATCGGGCACAAGGCGGGGTACACCCTGGACAGGGTGCCACTCCATCGCAGGGCACATGGATTAGAGATTCAATCCACAATTCCACTGCAACCAGTCAGACAACAGATCTTACCCACAATGCCAATGCAACCAGCTGGACTCCAGTATCCACACTGCAGTCCCCATCATCTCTGCCACTCTAATCTGTCTTACTTGTCTGCTCCCTGGCCGTGTTTACTAGATCCCTTTCCTACATGTTTTTTTCAAGCAGTTACTACTAGAATCAGTTCAACCTCTTCTAAAAAAGAATCAATTATTCCCTTAGCACTGGATATGTACCTAACCCTTTAAACTAGCAGATATCAAACCCCTGAGTAACAAACCTGACCTCGACCCCTGTCAAATGTCCAACTATAAGCCGATATCAAACCTCCCCTTTGTTTCATTTGACTTGCTCACAGGGATCACAAACACCGAGATTAGTTCTCCGTATTCCATGTGTGTTGCTTTATTCTTCTTCACTTCCGTACACGTACATGCGCTCAATGCATTAGCTCCACCTATAGGCACTCATCAATACACCCTTTATCTCAAAGATCTT
The DNA here is from genome assembly GCA_022414735.1 of Noturus placidus. Taxonomy (NCBI): domain Eukaryota; kingdom Metazoa; phylum Chordata; class Actinopteri; order Siluriformes; family Ictaluridae; genus Noturus; species Noturus placidus. Next base: position 8,245 of record JAFFST010052675.1, read on the forward strand.
AGAAAAGGTTGTAGCACAGCAGCTATGCCCGTAACTATGTATGAATAATTGATGAAATCTATCAGTCAGAATTTACGCTAGGCCTCATTATAGCACAGCACTGGTCTCACAGTTATCAGTTTGTAGATGTAAATGGTGACATCTCCATGCACACTGGGCGGCTGTGGCTCAGGTGGTAGAGTGTGTTGTCCACTAATCTACTAATCGTAGGGTTGGCGGTTCAATCCCTGGTCCACGTGACTCCACATGCCGAAGTGTCCTTGGGTAAGACACTGAACCCCAAGTTGCCCCCGATGGCAAGTTAGCACCTTGCATGTCAGCTCTGCTCCCATTGGTGTGTGTGTGTGTGAATGGGTGAATAAGACACAGTGTAAAGCGCTTTGGATAAAAGCGCTATATAAGTGCGCCATTTACCATTTAAAGAAAAGTTTAGAGTTTCTCATGGTTCTGTTTTAGGCCCGCTGCTTTTCTTTCTCTATATATGCAACCGCTGTGTAAAATTATATATATATATATATATGTCAATACATGATGCAAAAAAAAAAACTATTTCATGCACTTGTTCCCTCTAGATTGAATTACTGTAATGCCGTACTGTCTGGATGTTCCAGTAGAAACATAAAGAAACTCCAGTTAGTCCAGAACGCAGCTGCGAGAGTCCTAACTAGAACCAGAAGGTACGGCGACATCACTCCGATCTTATCCACACTGCATTGGCTCTCAGTGAAATCTCACATTGATTATAAAATACTATTATTAACCTATAAAGCACTAAGCGATCTCATGCCACAGTATCTGAGCGAACTTCTGATCTTTTATGGTTAGCCATGCCCACTTAGATCAAAAGATGCAGGCTATTTGTTGGTACCTAGAATAGTGAAGGCTACAACAGGGGTTATAGCTTTCTCTTACAAAGCCGCACAATTATGGAACGACCTTCCAATTAGTGTTTGGGACTTTCGCCTATATTGTACACATGTATAGAATGGAAATTGTTTACAATCTGGTGTCACCTAGATGAGAATGGGTTTCCTTTTGAATCCGGTTCCTCTCCATCCCTAATATGTGTGAATGAAGGACAAGAGAGATGATGATGATGATGATGATGATAGACAAGGAAAAGACAATAAGACAGGAGGTCAGACAGAGAGGAGCGTGAGAAGAAAGAAAGGGAAGTGATGTGCAAAATCTCTTTAGTGTTCTCCTTCGCAGGACGGCGTCGGAGTGTAATGTAACGAGGTGAGAGAGAGGGTGCTCATCATGCAAACACAGCCTCAGCAGAGACGCCTCGACAGAAAGAGAACAGGAAAACAGGGGAATTTAGACGAAACACATTATAAATATCACAGCGTGTGAGACGGAGGGGAAACTCTAGGGGAACATATCAAAACTGGGCCAGAGGACAGCCAGTGAAGGAAGAACGTGCCAGGAAAGAAACACATGGGTCACAATTGTGAGATTTTGACTTGTGAAGAACCGTCTTTTTAAGGAAGAGACGAATGTGGGGACTTCCTGTCTCTCTCAGTGTCAGGTCACATCTCCACTACGACAGATGTGTCCCTCGGCCTTAAGATCTTTCTTATCTCTCTTTTAAGGCCGGCTTTAAAGATGGGAAAGTTTTAAAGCTACAGGGGAAAGTTTGTATCACAATTGTTTCAGTTTAAGTGCCATCACATCACATAGCAGGATGTGTGTGTGTGTGTGTGTGTGTGTGTGTGTGTGTGTGTGTGTGTGTGTGTGTTATGGGTTGCACAGACTAATGAACTACAGTAATACTTTCACTCGGGGTCATCACGTCGGGGTAGTGGAAAACAAAACAGCAAATCATCTAGATGATAAAGAAAGCCAGACTTTGCTAGTTTGAAAATATTTCACATTCGATTACAGACAACTGCACAAGACTCCACTGGGAACTTTGTATTTTGAACTTTCTTTTGATTTATAACACTGTAATATAACTTTTATGGTTGACTGCAGAGGTGTGCGTGGGGTTTTTTTTCCCTCCCCCTGACTGCTACCAAAGGAATCCCTCATGCATTTTTTCTTGTTCTTTAAAGCTAAATACAATTTAAATAAAGTTGCCACGCAGTGCATTCTGTCTTGACAAGTGCTCTGTGGAAGAGTGTTTTCAGAGCTGTGGGGTTCACATCACTATCCAATCCCACTCCGCTAGTTTAGAGTCAGCTCAGTGGTGCATGCCAGCTCAACGTTTCCACACACTGAACATGGTGGGGAAACCTCCCAGACATTGTCGTAGACATCACATCATCCATTCAAGGGAGGTCATCGAGTTATAAAGACAGCTCTGTTGATGGACAGCTCTGATGTGCTTCCATGCTACATAATCTCAGCTCCATGATCAACCATTTTCGCCAGCAGGTCGTCCACATGAGTGTGTTTATTCCTAAGAATTGGTACATACTTAAACATATACAGATGATATATTATTGACAATGAGCTGAGAATGTGTGTATATGTGCTGAAGCATTAGCAAAGCAACGACATTACCGAGAACCCTTTGACCTATTCCATTACCTTTCCCATGAACCCCTCATTGGACACCGTATTGCTGGCCAGGATGACACCCTAGGAAAATGTCTAAGGTACAAAATCATACCGAAAAGGTGTTAATTATTCCCCACCTTTCCCAGCTAGTAATTCGTGGAACTGATTGGACGGGGGCTTTAGGGAGTAAGCCACAAATAAGAAACAGGTGTGCCACAATGATTTACTCATTCTCCCAAACTCCTGCTGCTAAAACCTTGCTCTCACCTGCCACACTGACCCTCTCCTCTTCCATCCTGGGCAATTTCATGGTTCTGTGCTTGACCACATTAAACCACAATCACAAGCCTCAATCAGAGCAGTTAGTGACATAACAGATTGATCAGCAGCTTTACATTCATACCAAGTCCGGAACACGTGCATTTCCATCTTAGTAAAGTTGATAAATAATTTAAAGCGCACTAATTTGCCCTGCAAAGCCATGTTTTTATTTTTTTTTTATTTTGCTGCTGTTGTACATTTACATTTATTCATTTAGCGGATGCTTTTATCCAAAGCGGCTTACAAATGAGACACACTCACACACCAATGGTAGCAGAGCTGCATGCAAGGTGCTAGCTTGCCATCGGGGGCAACTTAGGGTTCAGTGTCTTGCCCAAGGACACTTCGGCATGGGATCACCCGGGCCGGGATTCCAACCACCAACCCTAGGATTAGTGGATTAGTGGACAACCCGCTCTACCGACTGACCCACAGCCGCCCTGTTGTAATTTGTCCCATTGTGTTGACTTGGATTATTCTCCAGAAGCCAGCAGACAAATCTTTTCTTGGACAATTTGTTTTCTTTTACCATAAATATTTATATAAACTTCATACAGAGCTTTGAGCCAATTTGTCTGAAACCAGACCTCAAGACGAGTTGACATTCCTCAGTTCCATTCATTTGCACGTTCGAATGGGTGGCACACAGTTATCGGACAGACCAAGCTTTAGCAACACACCGAGAGAATTGATATCTTTTATACATCACAGCTGTGAAATGTCTGATGGATTGAGCTCATATGTATTATGGGATAATGATATGTCTGGAGATAATGATAACATATTCAAATGAGTGCATTACAATAAACCTGTCATTTGCATTGAAGCTGGAACTACTGTCAGAACTTCTGTTATAGAAAATTACCCCTTCTTACCAGACTTGTAGCAATTACATCACTCGCCCACCGCTGTACCACCCCAACTGTCGTTTTGCTTTTTTATAGTAATACAAATCATTTAGTTCCGTTAGAGAACGGGTGCTATAATTAAAAACTGAACGCACCCGAATGAATCAGAGTCGCTGCATGGATCAGATTTCATTCATCGTGTAACGTGAAGCGAGCTGACTGACAAGATCGTGCCGGAAGATTGGTTTCAAAAGTTCTAAATTTAATATAAGCGAGCTGGTCATTGTACGGTTTTGTTGTTGTTGTGATACCGGTATTACCGGTGTTATCACATGTCAAACATTTCCTCACCGTCACATACCATAGTTACCAATCAGAGTCCGGAAAGCGCCGGTTTGTAATATTAGCCATCTTTGTCCCTTACCGTTGAGGCGACAGGAAACTGATAGCCAGGCTATTTGTTAGCTCATTTGAATATGTGAATGTTGACAGTACTCTACATTTGGTGATATTATTAGATCGTCAGCTCTGAAAATGAATTGTTCTCAATGTGAAATCAGGTGCAAAGTTGGGAAATAGGCCATGAGTTTTTTATCTGATACCCATCGTGAGCAATTCCACTGAGTATTGGTTGAGCAAAGAAGGAGCCATATTTTATTCTCGATATAACTAAAGACCTTGCAGAGCAAAGAGGCGTAGACTTTCCCAACTGACCTACTGAATTCAAATTCACACGTCTTTTTTTCCTTCACACCGAGTTGTTAAAATATTCTTATTATTCTATTGATGTACTGAAGCAGTGCCGTCATTGTAATGAGGTGTCCAGCAGACTCCCCAGAGAGAGAGAGAGAGAGAGAGAGAGAGAGAGAGAGAGAGATGGGGGGCTGAAAGAAAAATGGTTGAAAGTGTATGTGTACCTGGCCTCGACATAGTTAGCGCCTTGCATGGCAGCTCTGCAGCCATTGGTGTGTGTGTGTGTGTGTGTGTGTGTGTGTGAATGGGAAACAGTGTAAAGAACTTTGTATAACTGCTAAGGTTAAACATTTTCAGCCGCTGTATCTCATCTACAGATTTGTGGAACCTCATATTGAAAGGTTACTGAGGTTCATCCTCTAAATCTTCTCAGTTCTTGTTCAGTCCTCGAATCACGACACTTTATTTATTTATTTATGTATTTTTATCTAGTTTATGCTGTGCTTAATTAAATCATAACAACAGTATCGATACTGGAGCAGTTGCATGGAGATCACTGCTAGCGTGTTCATCCTCTATTCAAATAGAATAGTAGAAAAATCGATTAAGTCTATAGAAACTGGAAGGAATAATTAAAAAAAAAAAAAAAAAAACAGCTCAGGGAGAATAGAGGGTGAATTTTTGGGGAATTAAGAATTGGCCAGTAGTGGGATGAAAACAGGGGCATGAGTATGTGCGAACTGAGAACTGGTCATGGAGGCATATGAAGGAGTGGCATCTGGCAACAATTGGGAGTAGACTAGTACTGATGTATGAAAGGACATTGTGAGGAGAACATTGGGAATTAGGCAGAAGTGACATATGAAGGTGTAGGAATTGGTGGGAAATGGGAATTTTCCAGCTGTGGAGTATCAAAGAAGTGGAATTTCCAGGAAGTGCCAGTTGTCCTGTAGTGACTTTCATTTACATTTATTCATTTATCGGACGCTTTTATCCAATGCGACTTACAAATGAGACACACTCACACACCAATGGTAGCAGAGCTGCATGCAAGGTGCTAGCTTGCCATCGGGGGCAACTTAGGGTTCAGTGTCTTGCCCAAGGACACTTCGGCATGGGATCACCCGGGCCGGGATTCCAACCACCAACCCTACGATTAGTGGATTAGTGGACAACCCGCTCTACCGACTGAGACACAGCCGCCCTTGTGTAAGTGAATTGGCAGGATTTGGGAATTGGCCTGTAGTGGAAATCCACCAGCAATCATTTACAAAGGGAGGTGGGAATTGGAAATCATCAGGTAGTAAGATATGAAGGGGTGTACATTGAGAACATATTAGTCATGATGTTTGAAAGGGGTGGGATTTGCAGGAAATATGAACTGACCAGAAGTGATGTATAAATGGGTTTGGAATTGGGAATATGTCATTCATGACATATAAAGGGGGCACACGGTGGCTTAGTGGTTAGCACATTCGCCTCACACCTCCAGGGTCGGGGGTTCGAGTCCCACCGTGGCCCTGTGTGTGCAGAGTTTGCATGTTCTCCCCGCGCATCAGGGGTTTCCTCCTGGTACTCTGGTTTCCTCCCCCAGTCCAAACACATGCGTGGTAGACTAATTGGTGTGTCCGTAGTGTGTGAGTGTGTATGTGATTGTGATGGCCTGGCACCCTGTCCAGGGTGTCCTTGTGCCCCATACTTCCTGGGATAGACTCCAGGTTCCCTCGTGACCCTGAAAAGGAGTAAGCGGTATAGAAGATGGATGGATGGACATATAAAGGAGGTGGAATTAATTACGAATAACCTTAACTAATTCCACCCCCAGCACTCCTTGCTACCCTTGATCAGTAGACAGCCTGAGAAACATCAGGAACCTCCTGCTATTCTGCACAATCCTGAACACACCCAGCTTTCAAAAGTTCAAGTTGGAATAATTATCACTGGTGATATCTGACACTTCAGAGTTCTCTGAAGTTGAATTAGTAAAAATAATTGTATTTATGAGTGTTTCTTTCCCTAGGAGCTATATCAACAGTGGCACTGAAACAATCTGTGTGTAGTGATCGCTGTTATATCTCTATACATAGACACAATTCTGAGAAATGCACAGACAAACGCTTTCTTTATTTTCTGTCAGCTTTCTTGGCCTGATTCATTGCTCTGTTACCTCAAGACTGCAAATCTATTCACAAAGCCTGCCTTGATCAATGGCTTCAGAAACTCAGAGAAACAGATTTGGCTGTTTGCCAAACAAGTAATACTTTATTTACTCTGCCCTAAAGAATAAATAATGTCACATAGGCCAAGAGCTACACCACCATTCTTTTTGTAATGTCCAAGTATGCTATGCCCCAAAGACTGAATGCATCCAAAGCTACATTCAAAGGTA
>JAFFST010052677.1:15103-30340 GCA_022414735.1 Noturus placidus
GGACAACCACAGTTATAGTAAGGGGGGCAATCACTTTTTCACACAGGGCCATGATGGTTTGGATTTTTTTTCACCTTTAATAATAAACACCTTCATTTACAAATTGCATTTTGTGTTTACTTGTGTTGTCCTTGACTATTGTTTAAATTGGTTTGATGCTCTGAAACACTTAAGTGTGACAAACATGCAAAGGAACAGGAAATGAGGAAGGGGGCAAACACTTTTTCACACCACTGTATGTGACTGATCACATGCACCAGAAGCAAATTCTCTGTAGATATGAAGTCAACATTACTAAAGCCCACAATATTAACTGGAATATCACAGTTATTTTCTCCTTCATTTTCTCCCCCAAGCTCCACACTCGAACAGAGCACATTCATATTTGTGCTACACGCAATTCACATTACTTTATTCAGATTCTGAGAAATTAAATTGAATTTGCTCTGTACCATTCCAGCATGGTATAATGGTGCTGAATGCTGGTGAAGTCTGAAGAATCAGAAACACTGTTTTATATTGATAATACTTCAAATCAAATCAGAGGAAATTAAATAGGCATTGGGTTTTTGCAATTTTGCCTCTATTTGTGGCCTGGGCTTAAAGGTTTTTGAATGTAATTTGATCCTTAGTTTGCCACCCTGCCTCTGAAGCTTGATTTGAAAAAGTCAGCAAGGTGGTTGATAAATGGCGGGAAGTCTTTTTCCCCATTTCCTGTTATTTTGAAAAAAAAAATGACTGTGCTAAGTAATTGTTATAAATTGTGCAGAGAGGGAGATATACTTCAGTTATGCAATGTCTAACATATACAGGGCTGTATACGTTACAAAACCAACATATGGACATATGAAACATAAAGGACCCATTATGGGACCTTTTACAAATTTGTCCCTTTAAAAGGATGTGTCACTGCAAATCAATATGTAATTATTCTGAGTAAGGTCCTTTTTCTTGTGATTAAATGCATTCATCCTGATGAAAGTGGTCTCTTACAGGATGATTCTGCCCCTATCCGCAGTGTACGATGAGACAATGAATGATTTGCTGAGGATGAAAATTGTGTAAATCATACATTATTTGTCCAACAATATGTGGACACCTATATGTTGGCCTTGCAACAAAGCTGGTCTTGGCAAACTCATGGCTTGTTAAGTTTGGTGTGGAAGAACACAAGTGTCCTGCACAGAACCCATAACCCAAACCCTCTTGAACAATTTTGCATGATATTGAGTGCTGTGCACCAGACCTCCTCACTCGACCTGAATTCACTAATGCTCTTGTGGCTGAATTAGCAAAAATACCACAGATATGTTTCAAAATCTTGAGGAAAGTCTTCCCAGAAGAGTGGAGGATAATATAGCACTAAATGAAGGACTAACTTTATAATAGGTTGGGTGTCCACATACTTTTGTGCACTACCACCATCTAAAAACAAAAACAACACTAATTTTGACCAATGAGATTCATCTCTCCAGTACAGTTCCAGAGACGGTATTAAACCCAACATGTACTGAAGCTGTTCTGATACCTCACTAACACACTTTATGTTGGTTTTTCCTTTAATTTGTCACTGTTCTGTAGACTACATATTTATAATAATTATGAAGCTAAAATATGAAGCCAAACATGCTCCTGAACCCTGAAGTGAAAGTCATACACAAATATATACACCCACACACACACTCCACACTCTCTGTTTAGACTGAGAAGGTCACATGCAGAAAAAACTGTAAGTGTGAGACATGTTTGCCTCTCCACACCACTGTTAACAACATCTAATTAACAGAGGAGGGGGGTGTTAAGTCAGCTAGGTTGACAAAGTGGCTAGCATGATCCTCAAAATGCCACATGGTTTGAGTGTCTGTTGTCACAGGGCCTTTTTTGCTCATATTTCTGTAAAGTATTTTTTTTTTTAAATCACACCTTGGCTCAAGGCTTAACAGACCTAGTATATTTGTTGGAAATAATATCATTGTTCTAGATGTGAAAAAAAGCTGGAGATTGCAAATCATAGTAGCTCTGATTCTGTTCAGTGAAATGCAGTAACTGAAAACAGTAACTGTGGTGTCAAAATATCTCTATTATTAAACATTAAAAATAGTATATGATAAAATTATGACTGTTCTGCTTTGTTATTCTTTTTGGAAGAAATTATCATAATTTAGGTTGTGAAACTAATAATATTATTATTGTCAATGTTGATGTTATTAATATTACCAGTATTATTGTTAATGTTAGTGTCTTTGCAGCCCATGTGTTAAGAGTAATATTGATGATACAATGTGATAAAATAGCATACCACTGACAAGTAAAGTAAATGACATTATATTACTTCGTTACAAACCTGTCAAGTGGTGTGATATGTATTATGCAGCAAGTGAACAGTCAGTTCTAGTCTATTTGTTGGAAGTAGAAAAAATGGGCAAGTGTTCGGCAAAGGCTTTGAGCCAAATTGTGATGGCTAGATAACTGGGCCAGAGCATTCCCAAATCAGCAGATCTTGTGGGGAGTTCCCGGTATGCAATAGTTAGTACCTACCAAAAGTGGTGTAAGAAAGGACAACCAGAATACTGGCAACAGGGTGATGGGCACCCAAGGCTCACTGATGTGCTTGGTGATTGAAAACTAGCCCATCTGCTCCGATCCCACAGAAGAGCTACTGTAGAAGAAACTGCTGAAAACGTTAATGCTTGCTATTATTGAAAGGTGTCAGAACACACAATGCCTGGCAGCTTGCTGCATATGGAGCTGCGTAGCTGCAGACCACTCAGAGTGCCCATGCTGACCCTTGCCCACCACCGAAAGCACCTACAATGGTCACGTGAGTGTTAGAAATGGGCCATGGCATAATGGAAGAAGGTTGCCTGGTCTGACGAATAATGTATTCTATTACATCATGTGGACGGCCTCCAAATTTCACAGCACACCTTCAAGGCGTCCATGCCTTGATGAGTCATAGCTGTTTTGGCAGCACAAGAGGGTCTACACATAATATTAGGCAGGTGGTTTTAAAGTTATGGCTTATCAGTGTATATGTCATGTAGCTTTACTTGTTCTTTGAGCTCATTTGTCAAGTCAAGATTTTTTTGTAAACCCCGAAAATCACAAGGTCAATATACTTTTGGTATAATACACAATATACTACTCTTGGTAGCTGAAGAAACCACACTGAGGCAACCACAATTGGCTGCAATGTGCATGACAAATCCTTGAATCTTACATGTAGAAAAATCACATGCATTTCATGTTTGTCACATGTGACTATATGAGCAAATTGTGATTACATATGCAAAACATTTCAACAAGGTATGCCCTGAAATAGCACATTTCTTGTGAACTCCAGTAAGCATGTGGCATAATGTGAATAATACACCCATCATTCACTTTATTAGGAACATATGTACACCTGCACATTTATTTAGCCAATCATGTGGCAGCACTGCAATGCAAAATAATCTTGCATATACAGGAAAAGAGCTTCAAATCAAACATCAAAATGAAAAAATGTGTGATGTTTGTGATTTTGATTGTGGCATGGATTTTGGTACCATATGGTGCAGTTTGAATATTTCAGAAACTGCTGATCTTCTAGTAATTTCACACAACAGTCTCTGGAGTTCATACAGAATAATGCAAAAACAAAAATACACTAAGTGAGTGACAGTTGTGTGAGTGGAAATGCCTTGTTGATAAGTGAGGTCAGAGTAAAATGACCAGATTGGTTCAAGCTGGTGGGAAGGATATATCCTATAATCATCTTTACAAATGTAGTGAGCAGAAAAGTATCTCATCATGCACAAAACATTGACCTTAAGGTAGATGGGCTGCAAAAGTAAAAGACTACATTTGGTTCCACTCCTGTCAGCCAAGAATATGAATCTGAGGCTTTCATGAGCATAAGAATGCCAAAACTGGACAGTTGAAGACTAGACAAAAAAAAAATAAAAATCACCTGGTCTTTTTCCAGTCTTTAACTGTCCAGTTTGGGCGAGTCTTTACTCATTATAGCCTCCGATTCTTGTTCTAGGCTGACAGGAGTGGACCCTGTTGTAGCTCATTCTCAGGTTTCAATGTGTTGTCATTTCTGAGATGCTTTTCTGCTCACCACGGTTGTAAAGTACTTATTTGAGTTACTATAGACTTCCTGTCAGCTCAAACCAGTTTAGTCATTCTCCTCTGATCTCTCCTTTTACAAGGAATTTCACCCTGTAGACTTTCCACTCACAGGATGTTTCTTCTTCACACGATTCTGTGTATACTCTATAGACTGTATTCAGTCTGTGTAATCGGTAGTATCTGAAATACTCAAACCAGCCCATCTAGTATCAAGAACCACGCCAAGTCTCAGAGATCACATTTTTCCCTCTTCTAATGTTTGATGTGAACATGAACTTCTGTTTGGATTGTGCTACCCATGTTTGGCTAATTAGATAACTGCATGAATGAACAGGTGTACAGTTGTTCCTAATAAAGTGAATGGTGAGTGTATGCCATATAAAAACCACTTGTCCTACATGTGAAAATACAAGAATCATTGGTAAAAAATTAATTAATTAATTAATAAAACATGAAATTGAATTATGCAAAAAAAGTTATTTCTGAAAATAATTCAATCCTTTACGTCACATGTGAAAATAAATGAACTCTGCAAAAAAATATTATATATGAAAATAATTGAACTGTGTGAAAAAAATCTTTTTTTTAATGTCAATGTCAAATATTATATGAAGTGTCTAAAAACCATGCAAATTTGTAAATTCATGTAACTTGTTTTCACGTACCTTAGTTGATGTGGATGCAGGCGCGGATGATAGGAATCCGGCGGTAATATCCAAAGAGAATAGGACAGGAGAGTAGTCAATAAACAAACGTGGGTCAGGCGATCGGACATATGTGCAAAACGAGGCTAAATGAGAATCGGAGTCGGGAACGTAAACGGGTCAATAAATACGATAGTCACAGTTTGGTAACAGCGCAGAGAATGCTAGCGGAACAAAGTCAACTTTCATTACTTTGCGAAGATCGTTTACATCCGGGGTTTCCTTTAAGCTGTGCCTATAATCGCTTTCAGGTGTGTGTTCAGAATTCCGGAGAGGGAGAGTGCATGCGTGAGCGGGTTTCGTTATTCGTGGCGGCCATATTGGAAGGGTGCGTTACCTCCTGGGAAATCGAGTTCTCACTGGACTGAGACATGACAGAGCCCCCCCGCAAAGGGCTCACTCCGGGAGTGAGTAGGCCTTCGGGGCCTACCCTGTGACCGCGGGCCGGGGAGGTCCGGGTGAGTTGCGTGGAAGTCCCTGACGAGTGTCGGATCGAGTATATACCGTCGGGGAATCCAGCATTGCTCCTCCGGTCCGTAGCCCGACCATTGCACCAAATATTCCAGTTGGCCTCTCCGACGCCTGGAATTAAGAATGTTCTCGATAAGGTAGGCCGGTTGACCTTCAATCTCTAGGGGTTCTGGAGGGGTTTCGGCCGGCAACTCAGTGGCTAGTGGGCCCTTGACCACAGGTTTGAGATGGGACACATGGAAGGAGGGAGACACACGGCTGTGGCGGGGTAACTCCAGAAGATAGGTCACCTCATTGACCTGCTTGAGAATCCTAAAGGGACCTGTGTAGCACGGTGTGAGCTTTCTACAGCTGTGTGGTTGTTTCAGGTCTTTGGTAGACAACCAGACTCTATCACCTGGATTGATAGTCCGGGTGCTCACGGCGGCGACGGTCGGCGCTCCGCTTGTAGGCGGCTGTTGCTTGATGCAGATTTTGACTAGTGTCAGCCCAGATCCGTTCACTCTGACGGAACCACTGATCTACTGCGGGAGATTCTGTGGGGGTGGTGTTCCAGGGGAACAGAGGAGGCTGGTAGCCCAGAACACATTGGAACGGCGTGAGTTGCATAGCCGAGTGTCGGAGTGAGTTCTGTGCATATTCAGCCCACGGAAGGAACCTGCTCCATTCTTCAGGGCTGGAAGCACAGAACGTGTGGAGAAACTGACCCAGTTCTTGGTTACTTCGTTCTGCCTGGCCGTTCGCTTGGGGGTGGTAACCGGAGTTGAGGTTTACAGTAACACCCAATTTCTCCATGAAACAGTCCCTCACCCTGGAAGTAAATTGATTCCCCCTGTCACATACTATCTCCTCTGGGATGCCGAAGAACCGGAAGACATGCTGGAACAGCATCTCAGCAGTGTGAAAGGCAGACGGTAGGTTGGGCAGGGGGATAAACCGTACCGATTTGGAGAATCTGTCTACCACGACCAGGATCGTGGTGTTACCCTAAGACCGTGGCAAGTCTGTGACAAAATCTATAGCGAGGTGTGACCAGGGGCGTTCTGGTATGGGCAGAGGCATGAGTTTCCCGGCTGGGAGGGTTCGTGGATCTTTGCTTTGAGCACATGAGGAACATGAGGCAACCACACTGTGTACGTCTCTACCCATGTTGGGCCACCAGTATTTTCCTTGTAGTAGCTGGTATGTGCGTTGGGCCCCGGGGTGGCCTGTCCCCACGGCCGTGTGGGCCCAGAGCACCAGCTGTTGTTGGTGGCAATCGGGAACATAAGGGGATAAGGGGATTTCCCTGAGCATTTGGTCTAGTTCCCACTCCAGTGCTCCGACAATGCATGAAGGGGGGATGATGTACTCTTCAGGATTATCTTGTGCATTCTCCTGATGGTTGTACCGTGACAGGGCGTCTGCTTTAGTATTTTTGGACCCAGGACGGTACGACAGGGTGAAGTGGAACCGGGTAAAAAACAGGGCCCATCGGGCTTGACAAGAGTTCAGCCCTTTAGCTGTGCGCAGATACTCCAGATTCTTGTGATCAGTAAAAATGACAAAGGGATGTACGGCCCACTCCAACCAATGCCGCCACTCCTCGAGCGCCAGCTTGATGGCCAGGAGTTCCCGATCGCCCACATCATAATTCCTTTCTGCCAGGGACAATTTTTGTGAAAAGAAGGCTACCGGGTGGAGCATGGGTTTGTTTCCGACTCGCTGCGATAAGATGGCTCCCACCCCTGATTCTGAAGCGTCAACCTCCACAATGACTGGTCTAGACGGGTCGGGGTGTTGGAGGATGGGGGCAGTCGTGAAAGATTTTTTGAGTTGCTCGAAGGCTTTCTGCGCCAGGGGGTTCCAGGGGAGTCGTTTGGGTTGTCCGAGTAATAGTGATGTCAAAGGATTGGCAATGGAGCTGAAATTCCGGATAAAACGTCGATAGAAATTGGCAAGCCCTAGAAACCTCTGGAGCTCCTTTATCGTAGATGGTCTGGGCCAGTCTATCACAGCTTTTATCTTGCTGGGGTCCATGAAAACCCCGTTCGGACTAAGGATATACCCCAAAAAGGAGATAGTGTGACGGTGAAACTCGCACTTCTCTGCCTTAATGTACAGTTGGTATCGGAGGAGACGTTGCAGGACTAGACGTACGTGGTGAATATGTTCTTTCTTGGAGTCGGAGTAAATTAGAATGTTATCGATATAAGGAATGACGTATCAACCCAGCATGTCCCGTAGGACGTCATTTATCAGGCATTGGAAGACTGAAGGAGCGTTAGACAGACCATACGGCATGACCAGATATTCATAATGACCGGAAGTAGTGCTGACCGGAAGTAGTAGTGAGTTCCACTCATCCCCTTCTCTGATCCAGACTAGATTATAGGCACTACGTAAGTCAAGCTTAGTGAAGATGGTGGCAGTCCGCAGCTGTTCTAATGCAACGGGAACCAGGGGAAGGGGATACCGGTACTTGGTAGTGCATTGGTTAAGGCCTCTATAGACGATACATGGCTGTAGGCCTCCGTCCTTCTTTTCTACAAAAAAGAACCCCGCGGCGGCTGGTGACGTGGAGGGTCGGATATACCCTTGGCGCAGGGCCTCTTCGATATACTCCTTCATAGATCCCTGTTCTTCCTGTGTTAACGGATAGATTTTCTCTCAGGGTGGCGTGGCTCCAGGTAACAGGTTGATCGCACAGTCGTAAGTACGGTGAGGAGGTAACCCACTCGCCTTCGCTTTACTAAATGCGTCGCTTAGGTCCTGGTACTCCATGGGAATATGCGAGATGATGTTTTGGTTAGGGCTTTCAATGGATGTGGTGGCCAGCCTGTGTATTGGTGCATGAATACAGTTTTGGAGGCAATATGGGGACCAGCAGGTGATTTCTTTGTGAGTCCATGAAATAACTGGGTTATGGTGTTCTAACCAGGGGAGGCTGAGGACCACAGGGTGACGGGCAGATTTCGTTACATAGAAGTTGATGTTCTCCTGATGGAGTGCACTTGATTGAAGGACAATGGGTTCGGTGCAGTGTGTAATGAATCCGTTGTCTATGGGGCCCAATCAATGGCCTGGATGCGGCGTGGTGACTGTAAAGGACAGATGGGGATCTCGTGATTTTGGACGGTGGACTGGTCAATAAAATTTCCTTCTGCTCCGAAGTCAATTAGCGCCTCTAAGACACAAGACAGATTACAATATGTAAGTACCACTGGCAGAAGGAATGCTGAATGTGAGAGGCTCCGGGTCTCTGGGTTTGCACTCACCTTGGATCGGGAGGGTCTGGTTGGAGCGCTCTCTCTCTCGTGGTTCTAGGTTTCCTGTTTGGGCAGTTCTGAATGAAATGTTGTGGCTCTCCACAATAGAAACATCGGGCTTCTTGCCGACGTCTTTCCCGCTCCTCCTGGCTAAGGCCTGCCCGGTCGAGCTGCATGGATTCGGCCAGAGGAAAATCGGCCATCCGGCTAACGGCTCGGGGCATGGGGCGGCGCCCTTGTAAAAGCCGGTCTATGCGGGTGGCCAGACTGATAAGGGCGTCCAGGGTGTGCTCATCGTCGCGGCATGCCAATTCGGTAATGATGTCCTCATTTAACCCTCGGCGGAACATCGTTTTCAGGGCAGGTTGGTTCCAGCCACTTCGAGCTGCGATGGTACGGAATTCCATTGTAAGGCGAAGTAATCTCTTACGTACCTTAGTTGATGTGGATGCAGGCGCGGGTGATAGGAATCCGGCGGTAATATCCAAAGGGAATAGGACAGGAGAGTAGTCAATAAACAAACGTGGGTCAGGCGATCGGATATATGTGCAAAACGAGGCTAAATGAGAATCGGAGTCGGGAACGTAAACGGGTCAATAAATACGATAGTCACAGTTCGGTAACGTCTCAGAGAATGCTAGCGGAACAACGTCAACTTTCATTACTTCGCGAAGATTGTTTACATCCGGGGTTTCCTTTAAGCTGTGCCTGTAATCGCTTTCAGGTGTGTGTTCAGAATTCCGAAGAGGGAGAGCGCATGCGTGAGCGGGTTTGCTCATATTTTGGTTTGCTAACATATAATAGAATAATCATTCTCTTTAAACATCTATACATTAGAGCCTTAAACTGCACATTTGTTTCATACTTAGAGAAGGAAGGCTATCTTGCTATGTTTTCAGCAGTGTTCCTTAATTAATTTGCCATTTCTGAAGAAACCCAATTCTCTGAATAACCAGTGTTGTTTATATAGTTTCAGAAACATTAAACAGGAAACTGGCTGAATAATAGAGTGATTTCACACTACCGGTTATTACTTAATGAAAAAATTCTGGAAAGAACACTGTGTGTATTTGATTTAAAAGAGATAGACAGTCCAAGTTTGTTTTTGTTGGTTGGATTGAAACATTAGAAACAGATTCCATCTGTGTGTGTGTGTGTGTGTGTGTGAGAGAGAGAGAGAGAGAGAGAGAGAGAGAGAGAGAGAGAGAGCATGTGCGTGTGTGCTTTCGGGAAATTCTTCCATAAACAGCAGATAAACAGCAGGACCACACAGTTAGAACATGTAGGCGGCTGCATACAACTCTTCTTTTAGTTCACCTTTATTTGCAAATCTACCCATTACAAACATAAATCTCAGATTATATACAGCCAAGAAGATGTCCAAACATGATTTCTTGTAATTATATAATTACATATAATCAATGGCATTATGCACATGCGTATGAGTTATTATTTGTAGGCAACAAGAGCATGTTATGAGTTTAAGGGTATTTAAATTTATTTTAAATAATTTTCTTAATCAACATTAAATATGTAGCCACAAACCTTAGAAATGTATTTTGTGGAAATATCTTATCTTGTCTTGTTTTTAGTGTTGAGCAGGAGATTTCTTTTGAACTGTCAGCTTTGCACATGAAACATTGCTTTCGGACAGACCAAAAGTAATGGCTGTCAACTAAGACTCAAAATATGTTAAATCTTATATGACAGAGATTGTTGACCCAGAAAACCTCTAATATTGAGTCATGAGTATGAATTGCATATTCTCCAAGATAAGTAGAAAAATATCTCACCAGAGTGAACATAATTTACATATGACAAGCTGCAGTTAAGACATATGACTTCTCACATATTCACAAGAAGTACAAATAGAGTCATATATACTCCAAACAGCAAATATACCTTGTCTATAATGTAGTGCGATGTAAATGTGTATGTATAGAGTTTCTCATATTCTTTTCAGGCTCTTGATATTTGTCCTGCTGTAAATGTCAAATTCCCCATTCACAGGTGGTAAAGATCAATATTTGTTTCTTTCCACCGGATCAATATCTCAAAGTTTTGATTAAATATAATCTTCTGCTCTGACAATAATCACAGTGGAAATAAGACTATACATAGACGTTGCAAATAACTTTGTTCTACAACCCTGTCCATGTGGTGCTGTCACTTCGAAATGGTTACTTAGTTGAGATCCAAAACTAATAATGGAGGAAATAATGTTGAATGTTATATGGAGGAAAATGAGCAGGTCTGTGTGCCGTGGCCATACTTTGAACAATTGGGTGTTCAGATTACACACAATGGCTGTTTCTCAATTCTAAGAACGCAAAGAACGAACTTGTGTTTTCGTGAAGACCAGTTTTGCCAAGCTAATTTGAAAGAACTCTGAAGGAGATGGCATTGCGGCGCAGCTGCGGACTAATCACTTGACTCTTGTTTTGTTTTCGTTCGCTTCCTGCTCGGACATTGAATTAAGTTTCATCAGGATTTGCCCCAGGTGTCTATGTTTTAGTTTGATCATATGTCTTATTTAAATCCATTGGTTACTGCGCACGGGGCGCGTTACTGTTTGTGTGTTTCCAATCATGTACGTGTGTGAAGAGCATCCAATGTAGCATCTGTAATTAGCGTGCTAAGCAGTCTATGTGTTATGCCTCGTATTTTGTCTCGACTCTAGTTTCATGTTTCCTAAGTATAGACCGTACTCCTTTGTTTACTTGTGTTTGGTTTCTGTTTGTTTGATAATAAAGACGACACCCCTGCACTTACTTCCTGCTTTTGCCCAATCCGTAACAGACAGAAGGACATAGAATGAATCTTTGACAGAATTGAGATGCTGTGAGCTTCCTGTTACGCAGTGGACTATCACAGCACATTTGTAGTAGTGGGACAGGGTCATCTCTTCAGTGCTCCCTAAGTAATAGTTTTCTGCTGGTTAATAGATTTATTGTTAACTGGTTGATTAACCAAAAGTTAATTAAGCATTTTTTTAATATACACTGTAAAAAATATCGCTTGACTTTAGTAAGTCAACTTATTTTATTCAGTTGATCCAGTTAATAGCTGATTTAGTTGTATTGACATATTTAAACAAGCTGGTTCAACATTGAATTATTTACAGTGCATCCCGAAAGTATTCACAGCGCTTCACTTTTCACACATTTTGTTATGTTACAGCCTTATTCCAAAATAGATTAAATTAATTATTTTCCTCAAAATTCAACAAACAATACCCCATAATGACAACTTGAAAGAAGTTTGTTTGAAATCTTTGCAAATTTATTAAAAATCAAAAACAAAGAAAAGCACATTAAAAAAAAAGTACGCTGGCCGGCGTTCCCAGTGGGGCAGGACTGTGCAGTAGGAGGCTCCGAGGTTGCCATGTTAACCTCGGGCCGGGACTCTGGGGCTGCGACCTCCTGCTGCCTTCATTGCCCAGTTATTATTATTATTATTATTATTATTATTATTATTATTATTATTACAATTCCATGCAGGTAGCAGAGCTACCCGAACTACTAGGGCTTCCCGCTGCCGGGAGACTACACTGGGCAATGAAGGCAGCAAGAGGTCGCAGCCCAGAGGCCCGGCCCGAGGTTAACATGGCGACCTCGGAGCCTCCGTTTGAGGTCAACAGGGCGACCTCAGAGCTCCAGCCAGAGACCGTTGGGGAGGTCTCTGCCACCAAAAAAGCTGCCGTGCTGTCCTACTCAGCTGAGGAAGCTGTCCTACTGCCCAGTTCTGCTGAGGAAGCTGTCCTACTGCCCTGTCCTGCTGAGGAAGCTGTCCCGCTGTTTTGTCCTGCCGAGGAAGCTGTCCTACTGTCCTGCCCCAGTAGTTTGGGTAGCTCTGCTGCCTGCATGGAATGGTAATAATAATAATAATAATAATAATAATAATAATAATAATAATAATAATAATTATTATTATTATTATTATTATTATTATTGTTATTATTTTATTTATTTTTTTACTGTTGTTGTTTGTTCCATTTCGACAAACAAGGCTCAAAATTGAGCAAAGGATATAAATCTAGATGCACATAAAAATTTCAGTAGCAGTTCTCTTCCTTAAATGCTAATATTAGGATCTCAAGTAACTCAATGTTCTAAGCATTTGCTATCAGCAGATCCCACATTTGAATACATGTGCTGTAACCCTGTTAGCTTTACGTACACTCAAGATGACAATTATAGCTCAGTCTCTAACTGTAGCTAAAGTTGTGCCCAAATATTTGCATACCTGTTAATACTGTTAACAAAATAAGAGGGATCATAAAAAACCGCATATTAATTAGTACAGTCCTGAATAAGTTATTTGACATAACAGATGTGTACATATAGTGCACAAGACAATAGCCGCATTTATACAAATGACCCCATTCAAAAGTTTACATTACCTTGATTCTTAATACTGTGTGTTGTTACCTGGATGATCCATAACTTTTTTTTGTTTGTTTTGAGATAGTTGTTCATGAGTTCCCTGTTTGTCTGGAGCAGTTAACCTGCCCACTGTTCGTAAGAAAAATCCTCCAGGTCTTGAACATTCTTTGCCTTTCCAGCATATTCTGCAAATTTGTCCCATTACCGACAGTGGCTATATAATGTTCAATTCAATTCAATTCAATTCAATTTTATTTGTATAGCGCTTTTTACAATAGACTTTGTCTCAAAGCAGCTTTACATGAATACAAACACAGTACATACTGTACATAATGTTGAGATCCATCTTTTCACACAACTATTACAAAAGGTGCAAACATTCACTAATACTCAATAAGGTAACACGATGCATCTAGTGCCAGGGTGGTGTAAACTTTCGACCAGGATGATCAGTGCAAATTGTTATTTTGTAATAACATTGTTATTATAGATTTTGTTTCATTTACTACTGCTCTTCAAATACTAAATAAGATACTTACATGTCTCCCAGAAGACAAAATAGTAACAATTTACACCATTACATCCATTTTATTTATATTTTTATTTTTTTGTGATACAGCATTACAAAAAATAGAGAACTGAGTTCATAACAACAAATCAAAGCAGAGATCATGAAAATATGGCAACCAACACATGAACAAAACTTCCCTATTGGTCGGATACTGTTAAACCATGTTTATTGTCATGTTATGCAGTGGCATATCCCACATCTTGTTATAAAACAAGATAACAAGTCAATGCCAAGTAGACAGAAATGTATGCAGTTGTTTTATTGATAAAATAATAAAATGTTATGCATTACACGATGTAAATTACATAATGCACCTTATAGTTATTCAAAACATATACTTACAAAGCCAAAGATGCCCAGTGCTGTGGCTCATAAAAGAGCCTATGGGGTGTAGTTAGCTCCTGTTGACACAGGCAAAAGAGAGAAAAATAAGACATAATTTTTCATCAATGATTATTGACTAATGACTATATGCTATGAACATGATAAATCACACATTTAGACTGCTAGATAGATTACTCACACAATCAGATGACATTTAACACTGAAAAAAATAGAGAACATAATATATAGCCTATAATAACATGTAAAAATGTATTAATATCAAATAAGAAGCCATAATAAAATAAGAAATAACAAATAAGAAGCCATAATAAGGAATGCATTTTCATACTTGAATTAAATAATTAATATTTTACTAAATTTTTCCCCCTTTTTTCCCCTGGTGTATACACTGGCGTAAATGTTTTATATATATATGAGAGAGAGAAAGGGTGGAGGGAGAGCGCGAGAGAGAATGGCTTTGAGACAACACATGTCAAATGATGTCACACACATTTAACTGTATTTATTAATTGAGGATTAAAATATACCATAACTGGCAATAAAAAAAGATGGAAAGCCACTGTTCATGTAAATATTAGATTGAGTACATTTACTGGAAAAGGCAGTCAGTCAATTATATGACAATTGAATGGGTTTCATATGAATGCAGCATTTTTTGAGGAAAACAAACAGTTCCCTCAGACCACCCTGTTAGTTATAGCCTATAATTCGAATTTATTATTTACTTTCTTCATATATTTAGCTATATTTAATTGATATTGGTAATGTTTTTTAAAAGTAACTTATAAAATAACATTGTTAAAAATGTTTAGAAAGTACCTTTTGCATCTGGTGATCCTCTCAGCAGGGATGACCATTATGCGCATGCTGGACACAAACCTCAGTGTATATGCCCACTTCCAGGCTGTTGCACGTGCTTTGCATGTGAATAACAATTAAAATTTTGTGAGGTGTAAGTAAAGTTTATATATTTTATTTTTCTTTTAATTAAAAAAAAATTAAAAAGAATACTTTTATATCACCACACTGTTATTACCCTGAGATTAAAAGATAATAAATAAAATAATATTATTATTGCCTATATGAAATTTTAATAGGCCTAAACAATATGCATATAGCCCTATGAGTAATACAAGTTGCGTACACAATGAACAGAAGAGTTCAGTCATCCAGTGAATTATAAGGCAATGAATACAACTTAATTGTATGCATAGTGCTTGGCATGTATGCCCATGCATATACGGACTGCAGAGATGCAGTCCACAGCTGCATATACAGTGCCTTGCGAAAGTATTCGGCCCCCTTGAACTGTTCGACCTTTTGCCACATTTCAGGCCTCAAACATAAAGATATAAAACTGTAATTTTTTGTGAAGAATCAACAACAGGTGGGACACA
>JAFFST010052679.1:36117-52682 GCA_022414735.1 Noturus placidus
TGCACATCGAGAGACTGAAATACAATGTGGACCTGCTATTAAAAGGAGCTAATGTGGCAACCAGGGCAGACTTACCGTTTTACGTACACTATGAAAGGGAGAACCAGCAGATGCAAGCTCCGCCCACGGCCGACAGCCGCTCTTCACCCACGCCCACACCCAAACCCTAACCCAAAAGCCAAGCCTATGGACAAGCTGGGAAGCAGCACAGACATCATGGATTGCGGCCAGTTTCAAGCCGCAGCAGCGCTACAGCGGCAAATAAACCAGCTGGCGCAGCTGAAGCAGGCCGGTGGGGAAGACACCCCCATATACCAGTGGTACATGGACTATATCCCCACAGAGCTGGCAAAGCTCACACGCATGCAGGCGCTACTGACACAGACGGAAAACACGGTAACACACCAGTCAATGCCAGTAAGTCCGGGTTCATCAGAGCCCAGGTGCGTGTCCGAAATCCCTGCTTTGTCTTTGCCCAAGTCGGAGCCCCCAGTGTCCCAGGTGCCCAAGTCGGAGTCCCCAGTGTCCCAGGTGCCCAAGTCGGAGTCCCCAGTGTCCCAGGTGCCCTCGTCTGACTCCCTAGTGCCTCATGTGCCCACGTCCGACTCCCCAGTGCCTCATGTGCCCACGTCCGACTCCCCAGTGCCTCATGTGCCCACGTCCGGCTCCCCAGTGCC
Organism: Noturus placidus; assembly: GCA_022414735.1. Lineage (NCBI taxonomy): Eukaryota > Metazoa > Chordata > Actinopteri > Siluriformes > Ictaluridae > Noturus > Noturus placidus. The sequence continues at coordinate 36,795 of JAFFST010052679.1, forward strand.
TCATGGGCCCACGTCCGACTCCCCAGTGTCCCAGGGGCCCACGTCCAACTCCCCAGTGTCCCAGGGGCACACGTCGGAGTCCCCAATGCCCCAGGTGCCCACGTCGGAGTCCCCAGTTTCAGTCATGCCCGAGCCCGAGTTTCCCGTCTCAGTCCCATCCGGGCCCGAGGGTCCAGTCCCATTCTCAGTCCCGTCCGGGCCCGAGGATCCCGTCTCAGTCCCGTCTGGGCCCGAGGGTCCAGCCCCAGTCTCAGTCCCGTCCGGGCCCGAGGGTCCCGTCTCAGTCCTGTCCGAGCCTGAGGGTCCAGACCCAGTTTCAGTCCCGTCCGAGTCCGAGGGTCCCGTCTCAGTCCCGTCCTGGCCCGAGGGTCCCGTCTCAGTCCCGTCCGAGCCTGAGGGTCCAGCCCCAGTTTCAGTCCCGTCCGAGCCCAAGGGTCCCGTTTCAGTCCCCTCTGACCTCGAAAGCCCAGTATTATATGGGCCTATGATCCCTGTGAGCCCCGTTTCTCTTGTGTCCTCGCCTGAAGGCCCCGTCTCGCCCCAGTGCTCGCCTGAAGTCCCCGTATCGCCCCAGTGCTCGCCTGAAGGCCCCGTCTCTCCCCAGTGCTCGCCTGAAGGCCCCGTCTCGCCCCAGTGCTTGCCGCAGAGCCCAGGCACATCCACGTCCCGGCCGCAGAGTCCAGGCACGTCCACGTCCCGGCCGCAGAGCCCAGGCACGTCCACGTCCCGGCCGCAGAGCCCAGGCACGTCCTCATTCCGGCCGCAGAGCCCAGGCACGTCCTCGTCCCGGCCGCAGAGCCTAGGCACGTCCACGTCCCAGCCGCAGAGCCCAGGCACGTCCCGGCCGCAGAGCCCAGGCACGTCCACGTCTCGGCCGCAGAGCCCAGGCACGTCCACGTCTCGGCCGCAGAGCCCAGGCACGTCCACGTCCTGGCCGCAGAGCCCAGGCTCTTCCACGTCCCGGCTGCAGAGCCCAGGCACGTCCCGGCCGCAGAGCCCCGGCACGTCCCGGCCGCAGAGCCCCGGCACATCCCGGCCGCAGAGCCCCGGCACGTCCACGAGTCCAGCCTTGTTCATGAGTCACGTCTCGTCCTCGAACCCAGCGTTGTGTACGAGTCACGTCTCGTCCTCGAGCCCAGCATTGTTTACGAGTCACGTCTCATCCTCGAGCCCAGTGTTGTTCACGAGTCAAGCTTTGTTCACGAGCCCAGTATTGTTTACGAGTCACGTCTCGTCCTCGAGCCCAGTGTTGTTCACGAGTCAAGCTTTGTTCACGAGCCCAGTGTTGTTCACGAGTCAAGCTTTGTTCATGAGCCCAGTGTTGTTCACGAGTCACATCTCGCCCTCGAGCCCAGTGCTGTTCCCGAGCCCGGTTTTGTCCACGAGCCCCGTCTCGTCCACAGGGCAAGGTCTGTCCACAAGTCAAGTCTCATCGACGCCTGAGAACCACATCCAAGCTAAGGCCCGGGAACCCCTGGTCACACAGCACGCCCTGGAACCTCCGCCGGAGGCTAACCTGGCAGCCTCCAGCACCACAGAGAGGGATGTAAGCGCCTTAATATCTGCTCCGCTGTGTCCAGGCAATGCAGTGACCTCACCATGGGCTAACAGGGCCGCCATCGTCGCTACTGAGGCCAAGGGGGAGGTGTCAGCCTGGCAGGAGGCGTTGGTCTGCGTTCCAGAGTCCCGGCAGGAGGCGTCGACCTGCGTTCCAGAGTCCCGGCAGGAGGCGTCGGCCTGCATTCCAGAGTCCCGGCAGGAGGCGGCAGTGTCCTGCGTTCCAGAGTCCCGGCAGGAGGCGTCGGCCTGCGTTCCAGAGTCCCGGCAGGAGGCGGCAGTGTCCTGCGTTCCAGTGTCCAGGCAGGTGGCGGCGTCCTGCGTTCCAGTGTCCAGGCAGGCGGTGGAATCCTGTGCCCCCGAGCCCTTGAGAGAGGTAAGCCCAGTAACCTCTGCCATTTTGTGTCCAGGCCCAGCGACGGTCCAACCTGGAGTTAACCGGGCAGCATCCAGTACGACAGAGACCGAAGGGAGAACATCCTGTGTTCCGGAGCCTCGGTGGGAGGCGTCAGATGTTCCTGAGCCAACAGAGGCTGCACCTCGGACTCCATCTCCGGGAGGGAAGTTCCAGCCCTTGACTACACGGCCAGAACTGCCTCGGCCCCTGGATTCTGCCTGGAACATTCTGCCCCGGGGACCAGGACCGCCAACAGGGGCTCTGTCTGACAGCGCTCCGGGAGGAGCGCCTTGGGGGGGGATCTGTCACGATTCACCCTGTTGGCCAGCCGTGGCACTGCACATGGGATGGATCTGGCGCCCTCTGGTGGCCGAGCGCTGGCAAGGACTGTGTCTTTATCTGCAGTGTGCCGGCGGACTCCATTTCCCAGCAGGCACTACAGGTCACATGGGTTCACCCGGTCATGCGCCGTCTGGCACCTGTTTCCTATTTTAGTTAATGAGCACTGAAGGGGTATATATAGTGCTAGTAGAGCACATAGCTTTTGTCTTTCGTTGTGTGTGAGTAGATTTAGACGCCTGTCACAGTGCTTAGGTAATTAGCCGGAGAAGTAGGCTTTATACGTTTATGTGCCTGAGAAGCAGGTTTTGTTTTTATGTTTTCTTAGCTGAAGTATTTTTGTTCCTAGCCCTTTTTCTGAGTCTCGTGCTGGTATTTGCTTTATTTGTGTTGACCTAAGAATATACCCAATAAATCAGCGAAAGCCAGGCGCCTGTTTCCGCCTCATTCAACCCAACGTGACAGAATATATATATATATATACAGTATATATATATATATATAAACATCAACATTTTTTGTTGGCGTGTGGAAAGTGGAATGACACGGGAAAAAAGTATTGAACACACTAACTGAAATGTATTTACTACTTAGTAGAGGAGCCTTTGTTTTGTAATAATGCTTCAAGACACTTCCTGTATGAAGAAATTAATGAGCCGCAGTATTCAGGTGTGATTTTGACCCGATCTTCTAAACATATTGTCTTTAAATCTTGTTCAATGGGATTGGAGTCAGGTGATTGACTGGGTCATTCTAACACCTTGATTTTTTTTCTCTGAAACCAGTTGAGAGTTTCCTTTGCTGTATGATTTGGATCCTTGTTCTGCTGGAAGTTCCAGCCACATCTCCTCTTCATCCTGGTGGATGGCAGCAGATTCTTCTCAAGAATCTCTCAGTAAAGGGCTTTATTCATCGTTCCTTCAATTATATGAAGTCTGCCAGTACCATGCGATGAACAGCCCCACACCATGATGCTTCACCTCCACACTTCACTGTTTGTGTAGTGTTTTAGGGAGATGTGCAGCGCCATTTCTTCTCCAGACATGGACTGTAGTATAACAGCCAAAAGTCCAATTTTGCTCACGTCTGACCAGACTACACTCTCCCAGTATTTCATAGGCTTGTCCAACTGAGTTGTAGCAAACAAAACAAGCCTCAACATGCCTTTTCTTTAGTAATGGAGTCTTGCGGAGTGAGCGTGAGCAGTGGAGAGCATTGCCTATTGTTTTCTCTGTGACGATAGCACCTGCTGCCTTCAAGTGTTTCTGGAGCTCTTTCCAAGTGGTCCTTAGCTCTTGGGCTACTCTTCTGATTATTCTTCTGACTCCCTGGTCAGAAATCTTGTGAGGAGCTCCTTGATGATGGAGTGATGTTGCTTCCAGTTGTGGATAATGGCCACAATGATGCTTACTGGAAGATTCACAAGTTATGAAATATGTCTGTATCTGATTCCATCAATATGTTTTGCAATACTAAGGTTGTGAAGGTCTTGTGAGAGCTCTTTGCTTTTACCCATCATGAGATGTTTCTTGTGTGACACCTTGATAATAAAAAGCCTTTTTATAGAGCATCAACTTACTAACCCAGCTGATATTAATTTGCACTGATAGAAGGTGTAATTACTTACGGATTATAGCTGGTTCCTTGCCTTACCTTGCCTTGGAGAACTGTTTTTAGTGTGTTCAATACTTTTTTTTCCTGTGTCATTCCACTTTATTACACATAATTTTATTTTCAGACATTAATAATGTGAATTCTGTTGAGAATTTCATGTAAATAACCTCATTGGAAATATATTTATTGAAAAAATGTTGTCGCGTTCAATACTTATTTCCTTATTTGTTTGTTTTTATATATATATATATATATACACACACACACACACACACACATATATATATATATATATATACATACACATTATTTGATAAAATCTGAAATTGCGCTGTCATATCCTGCTCTTACCTCTCTGACAGCAGTTTATTTACTTATGATTGTGAAGAAAAGTGTGCTTCTTTCTCTTCTGAAAAACACAGAAATCATCCCCCTGTGACTGCTTTTATTTCTTCATCTCTGAATACAATGTTCAGTGTATAATCGCCAAGTCCTATCAAAACTGCTGCCTTAACCTTCTTGGATCGTGGTGCCCTGGGGCTGTTGTGCACATTTTGTACTTTCTTTGGTATTTACATATGGCTCCCTGCATCACATGCTCCATCTAATGTCAACAGGGGATTACAGCCTGTCAGTGGGACTGCACCTACTGCCCAACTAGGGATATATACCCTTAGGACAAGTTTTAAATGCAAATGTACAGGCAAAAATAAACTAAAGCTGAATGCAAACACTTGGTTCTTTAAACCGCAATGCGGCCGAGCATTAGAATTCTAGCACAGGTCAGTGCATTAGTCTCTTCAAGTTGAGCAAAAGTATGAATAATTCCACCTCGCTGGACAACAGATCTCAGAGGAGGACCAGTCTGCCACTGTAGATTGGATCAGGCATTTTTTTTTTATGTGGGAAGAGTAATGCCAGAAGCCATTTCTCTCAAACCGATCCATTTATGTCCTTGTAGAAATGAGCTGCTTATTAATATTTAATTGCAAAAGAAAACATTAAGTTTACTAGACTATGAGCTATGAGTCATTGTTTATTCTCCTTCAATGACCTACTCATCCTGACTACATTGCAATGCTGATATGTTGAGTTTATATAACACGCTCAGCCCCCCATTCAGACTAGCACTGAAGCAGTAAAGCATGGCCAAGGATGAGGGCTTGTCAACCCACAGCCTCCCTTATAATGAATAAGTTAAAAATTAACACAGGTATTGCACGTGGATGAGAGTCAGGCATCATACTAGAACATAGTTTTGACGCAATATTCATGTGAATTGTAACAAGATAGAGTAATTTCAGTAAATAAGTATATTACAAGTAAAAGAACCTTCTCGGACCCAGCTTGGATGTTACATACATGTGCATGACAACTATGAAAAGTACTAGGTGTACAGTATACAGCAGTACTTTAGTGTACTAGTGCTTGGTGCTAAGGAGAAAAAAAACACAGTGCAGTGTGGGATATTGGGCAGAGCCATATCTCCCTGCAGCTCTCGCCTGGTTTTCCAATGAAGCTATGCAGGGTTGAGACTGGCCAGCACTTGTATGTGAGACTTCCTGGGGAAAACTGAAGTAGTTTTCTTGAAGTAGGTTACTGAAGTAGGTTACTTCTGAAAGTAGTATTAGTGGGGGTTTGCACCCTATGGTCTGTATGAGGCCTAATTCACCAGTATAAAAAGCTTTCGGATGACATGTTAAACTGAGATCATGAAATCCCAGGGGTGTGTCCTGGTGAAATTCCCTCAATGGCTTTTCTCTATCATGGTCCCCCAATAATACCCATCCCTGAATTGCTTTCTTCACTCTTTCTTCTCCACTGAGAGCTGTTGTGTGGTGGGAATTCTGGTGCATCATCCAGTTTGATGCTACACACTAGTGGTGGTTGAGGAGCCCCTCCATACTACATAATGCGCTTTGAGTGTCTAGAAAAGCACTATATAAATGTAACTGTAAATAACAGCATGCCCCGAAGTTATTATTGCTCCTACACAGAGATTTGTTAACTGTTACAATTATTTTATTCTTTATTAATGAACATGGCATGCACCAAAAGTTCAAGAACAGCTATGAATAATAAAATGGTTGCTCGGTGGTTAAAGGCTCTAGGTTAACTCATCTGAAAGTTAGGGGATTGAGCCTAAGTACTGCCAAACTGCCACTGTTGGGCTTTTTCAGGAAGGTCCTTAACCCTCTTTATTCCACTAGTGTTGTATCATGGATGAACCTACGGTCTGGCTTCAGCTTCCTAACAAGCTAGGATATGCAAAGAAAGAATTTCACTTCTTCTTCAATCGTGATATATGTCTAGTTGTGTCTAAGATATATAAAGAGATATAAGATATATAAAGATAAAAATATAATGTGGTGTCAACTACTTTATTAGCCTATAAGTGATGGTAGACTTTGGACTGACATGTGAGGTGGATGATTATTGTTTGTACTCATGTCATTATGACTAGGATCGTGTCATGTAACAACTATCATGGGGAAAAAGAAGAAGTAGAGACGTTTGATGCAAGCCTGCTTCTGTAACAACATTACAGCCTTAAATTAGCCCCAAACAGCAGTGATGCATGAAATGATGTCCTGTGCCATGTTGCTGAGACCTATCTATGAAGGGCAATGTGCGCAGACATAGTAATGAAGCCAACACAAAGAGATACTGTAAACGTACTATACAATAAAAGGGTATAAAATTTATTCAGCAAAGCTTTTTAGGATCTTTCTACAATTAAATGTGTATAAATTTCAAACTGTTAATTTGTCCAGGAATGGCTGTTCCAGCAAATTCACGCCAAGACGTACACAGAAATTTCATCACAGGATCTGCAAGCAAGTCTTGCAACTGTTGGTGTCAAAGGGCATGCTTCTACAATCAGAAAGACTACAGTTTCTCAATGAGCATATAGGCAAAGACCAGGCCTTTTGGAATAATGTGCTCTGGACAGACGGATCAACGATAGAGTTGTTTGGCCAGAGTAACAGCAGAAATGTTTAGCACAGACCAAAGAGCGCTTTTCAGGGGAAGCACCTCATACCAACTGTGAAGCACGGTGGTGGAAATGTTATGGTTTGGGGTTGCTCCACTGCCTCAGGGACTGGACATTAAATATGTTTAATATTGAAATATTGATAATGTGCTTATCAATTCTGTTGCAAATTTTTTAGTTGGTGCTTTATTTGTATTATTCCTGTGTGGTTTATGGTTGTGTACCATGATGACATCACAAGGGGACATTGCTAGCACAGTTACAATAGTCTTTAATAGGAGCAACAGTCAAAGGGTGTCATTTTTCACCCTTAGCTCAAAAAAGACCTTCTTTTCTCACTCAGTATTTTCCAGCAACGTTTAATGCCATATTAAAGAGAAATTCAATGTAGAATTAGTGGAGACAGTAAAGAAGTAAAGAAGAACTTCAAAGAGGAACTAAAGGGTCGCTGCATTTCTCTCTTTAGGTAGAGAGGAAGCGAGAGATAAAGCACACTGGGACTTCTGTCAGAAAGTAGTCAAATTAATGAACTCATTAATCAATGTGAAAACAGAACAAAGTGAAGCTAAAAGAAGTTTCAGGTAAAAACACAAAACAAAAGTCAACTCAAAATCATCTTACAAAATAAATATTGGACACCACTGAAAAGCACATGTTAATATAAAGATTAATATTTAAGCCACTCAGGGTGGATTTATTTATTTATTTATTTATTTATTGACACAGAAAGATAGTGCTCATATTACATACAGTACTGACATTATTATTGGGCCTTGAATAAGACAAATTGGAAAATTTCCAACCTTTTGGTATATCCTGACATTGACAATCACTCAGTATATCCAGCAATACATGCTCTTAAAAAAAGAGTTCTCTGCATGTCCAGGTAGACTTAAGTGCAATTTTCCAGACCATCGCTGAGTCTTTCATGGGAATCTAGGGACGGAAATAGGGAGCTAATTGAATGGCAACATCAAAGTCCAACTTGGAATAATAGATTCCAGCCATCTAGCAGACTCTAGCAGCAGACTGCTCCTGGCACTTTGTATAATTCAGCGAGCATTTTTGAGGAGAAGAATTTTGAAGGCGAAATTTCTTCTCAGAAAGTATTTTTAAGAATATCAGCTCTCCTGAGAGGTTGTTACACAAGCCCTGAACTTCAATTCAGCTGCGAAGAAAAGTGCTATGTTTGATTGAAGATTGCAGCTTAATCTATTACTGTTATTTCCAGATAGATAGATGCTTTAATAACTCATTATTTTGATCCTATGCCATTATTTCTATTAGTGTCTCGTTATTTTGACTCACTAACTCGTAATTTCAAGCTATTATGTATTTATTGTAACTTTTGAATATCACTATTTTGACATACAACATTATCTTATTATAATATTTACTACTGTAATTCTAAACATCCCACAATATATCACTAAGATGAATTCATTGAGTATTAGCTTTATCTTTGCATTTATTCTATAACCAGTGCTAGGAATCAAATCCTTGACCATACCCGAATGCATTTAAGTGAATTACCAATAAATAGATGTATCTTTGTCATCTGGCTTATGTATCCATTACCTGGGCGTTAAAAAAATATTATTGGCATAAGCTATTATTCAATGAATTAGTGTATTGTATTGTGTAGTGTAGTGTATTGAATTAATAAATTGTAGTATTGTTAATTCTGAGGGATCTGAAAGGCAAAAAATAATCCTACACTTTTAAGGTAACACTTTTTTTAATGAAATTTGTTATCTCAGCTTTCTACTATATGACTGTAAAATGTGTAGAGTGAGAGCATTGTATTAATCTATCATGTATAAATGATTTCATGAAGGACAGTATGAGTGTGTGAGAAGCATTAACATTACAAACTGAAGCTGAAAGCCATGCAGTACTCACATGGGAATGTGAGTTTTTTAATATTTTACTGAAAAATTAAAATAAAACAAATAAATAAAACGATGTTTTAGCTAGCTAGATGCTCATGTTAATTCATACATGTTACTAGGTATATAGTAAGCTATTTTTATAGGTTTATCCTTAGGCTGTAGCAGCACATAGATATATTTAACCCAGCAGGAAATCGCTCCTGAATATCAAAGTGGCATCTGAAGTAAAACGTCATACAATAAACCATCCAATGACATGGCCAGCTAGTATAGCTCACTCAGCTAGTTTATAGCCTTTTATACATTTATAAGCCTTTTAAGTTTATACCCTGTGCATGTTTAGGCTGTAGAGAATGGATGCTGAGATCTGAAATGTTGCTATCCGCATAGATTTTGTCGCATTTACTTTACAGATCATTATCATGGTGTTTCCTCTGAAGAATTTCAAACTGAAGACACCTGATGAATTGGACCAGGGATGCTCACCTGTCTCCGCCGTCTCACACATTGCTACTTCTGACTAAGCGTTTAAAGTGTACACGTTCAGCAGGAAACTGCTTTGTTTTGATTCAGTCTTGAAACCGAATTATTTTACATGTGCACATACTGGCTTTTAGTCGACTCACGGGGTTAAATGCAAAAAAATAATAAATAAATAAATTTAAAAAAAAAAACTCAAGAACTCTTTAGAAACCGAATTATTTTATCAAGAACTCTTTACAACTAAAGAAAAAAATCTAAGTCCTACGATAATGTTTAGTTCTACTTAAAAATGAATCATTAGAGTGAAACATGCTTTCAAATACTGTAATGAAAGTAGATGTTACATAGTTTGTTACTTTAAACCTCTGGTAGAGACCAAGTTAAGAGCGCCCACACAAATGCACACAAACAGACACTCACACAATGTTCGGTCTGCACTGCATACTGCTATTAATATATAAACCACACAAGTATATTGTGTGCATATGCATTCACAACAAACATTACTTAGAAGTGCTATTTATGCAAACGAGCAGCTGGGGATGTAAAATGAATAAGCCCAGCGTTGTTATCATTGTTTCTGCAACATTTTTCACTTCCATAAAAAGAGATCGCAGCTCTGTCTGACCTTTCCTATGGTTTCTATGACAACACAAATGGGTAAAGGGATTCAAGTGTGTTCAATACATTTCTCTGAGCTGTATGCATTTAAAACAGGAGCTTCTTCTCAAGAACAAGAGAGTGGTAATGAAGGCAACTACATTGCTATGTCTTCAATAGAGTGAAAAATGATGGACAACACATTTTAGTTTTCTTCATCATATTTGCTTGAGGCTCTGTCTTGTTCCCCAAATAGACTGTGAAGTACCAACAATAAATCAAAGTTATGCAAGCATTGCTTTATATAGTAATTTGACTCAGGTTATTAAAACAACACCAAACCTTATGAGAAGAAGTCACAGGTAGTCCCTTTTGATTTAATCAGGAAATTAGCATACATGAAGAATGGTAAAAGGGCTATGAGTGCTATGAAGAAAGAGAATCTATTTTTAATAAATCCAGTTTGGTCACAGGGTTCTTATCGGGGAGAACATGTTCTCTGAACAAGATTTTTTTAGAGCATTTTAAAGAGAGACTTGAATTTAACCTGAATGTTTCTCACAAACATTATCTGGAAACCCTTTGCACCTGGACTCTATACAGCTCTAACACACTATATGACTAAACTTCAGTGGGCACCTGACGATCACACCAATTTGTTGGACTTCCTGAAATTATTGGAACTAAAGTGTCTAATCATGTCCCAACATGACAGTGCTTCCTGTGCACAAAGTGAGGTCCATGACGACATGATTTGTCAAGGTTGGAGTGGAAGAATGCGAGAGACTCAAACAAAACCCTGACCTCAACTCCGCTGAACATTTTTGTGACGAAATGGCGTACCAACTGCTAATCCGACCTCCTCGCTTAACATCAGTGTCTGACCTTTCTAATGCTCTTGAGGCAGAATGGGCAACTCAGCACAATCCAAAATCTAAAGGAAAGCCTTCCTAGAAGAACTTAGGTTATTATAACTGTAAAACTGGGGGACTAAATCCAAAACAGGATGTTCAACAAGCACATTTGGGTGTGATTGGTACAGATATAGGGTTAGTACTAAGCTGTTGTATGGATATATGGATAGTACTGAGCTGACCTATCAATATATTGTTAGTGCCAAGCTGTCGTACGGATATAGGGTTATTACTGAGCTGGCGTATGGATATAGGGTAGGTACTGAGCTGATGTATGGATATAGGGTTAGTACCGAGCTGTCATACGGATATATTGTTAGTACTGAGCTATCGTAGGGATATATGGTTATTACTGAGCTGACATACGGATAGAGGGTAGGTACTGATCTGACGTACAGATATATGGTTAGTACTGAGCTGACGTAAGGATACAGGGTTAGTACCGAGCTGACCTATTGATATAGGGTTAGTACCAAGCTGCCGTGCGGATATAGGGTTAGTACTGAGCTGACGTACAGATATAGGGTTAGTACTGAGCTGACGTACGGATATAGGATTAGTACTGAGCTGTCGTACAGATAGGGGGTAGGTACTGAGCTGATGTATGGATATAGGGTTCGTACCAAGCTGTTGTGCGGATATAGGGTTAGTACAGAGCTGTCGTGCGGACATAGGGTTAGTACTGAGCTGAAGTATGGATATAGGGTTAGTACCGGGCTGTCGTGCGGATATAGGTTTAGTACTGAGCTGAAGTATGGATATATGGTTATTACTGATCTGTTGAATGGATATAGGGTTAGTACTGATCTGTTGAATGGATATAGGGTTAGTACTGAGCTGAAGTATGGATATATGGTTATTACTGATCTGTTGAATGGATATAGGGTTAGTACTGAGCTGAAGTATGGATATACGGTTAGTACTGAGCTGACGTACGGATATAGGATTAGTACTGAGCTGTCGTACAGATAGGGGGTAGGTACTGAGCTGATGTATGGATATAGGGTTCGTACCAAGCTGTTGTGCAGATATAGGGTTAGTACAGAGCTGTCGTGCGGACATAGGGTTAGTACCAAGCTGTCGTGCGGATATAGGGTTAGTACTGAGCTGAAGTATGGATATAGGGTTAGTACTGATCTGTCGAATGGATATAGGGTTAGTACTTAGCTGAAGTATGGATATAGGGTTAGTACTGATCTGTCGAATGGATATAGGGTTACTACTTAGCTGTCGTATGGATATATGGTTAGTACTGATCTGTCGAATGGATATAGGGTTAGTACTGAGCTGAAGTATGGATATATGGTTATTACTGATCTGTTGAATGGATATAGGGTTAGTACTGAGCTGAAGTATGGATATAGGGTTAGTACTGATCTGTCGAATGGATATAGGGTTAGTACTGAGCTGAAGTATGGATATAGCGTTAGTACTGATCTGTCGAATGGATATAGGGTTAGTACTGAGCTGAAGTATGGATATATGGTAATTACTGATCTGTTGAATGGATATAGGGTTAGTACTGAGCTGAAGTATGGATATATGGTAATTACTGATCTGTCGAATGGATATAGGGTTAGTACTGAGCTGAAGTATGGATATATGGTAATTACTGAGCTGTCGTATGTATTTAGGGTTAGTACTGAGCTGCATTAGGTTGCCACTGACACCACTGAAAACTCTCTTGAACGCATCACTGATTTACGATTGGTAAACTCTGGCTTTATATGCAAATTACTGCGATTAATGAGTTTCTTAGAAAAAAAGCTCAATCCTGAGTTACTGTTTGTGCAGACTTTCACATGTTTTCAGATTCCTCCTACCTCCCCTCAAAAAATAGAAGTAAAAGGTTGATGAATTGGCATCCCTGAATTGCCCCTAAGTGTGAATGAGTGCAGAAAGAGAGTGTGTGTAATTCCTGCCATGCAGCAGTGTTCCTGGCAAAGGCTCCAGATCCACTGCCACCACTTTCAGGATAAAATGACTCCTGCAGATGAATTACTAACATCTGGGACAGTTATAAAACTTGTCATGTCATATTCATTTATGCAATAGTGATATAATCAAACACAGCATGATTTCAGTGCGGCAAACGTATATAGTAAACTTATATAGTATGTCTAATCTAGTCAAGTTTGTATTGCATTTTGAATGGTTTCATGCCATTAAACAAACTGTAAAAGCACAGAGGATTGGTTTTGACAATAGACTATTCTCATGATTAGATGAAACCTTATAAATCCTATATACGGTATTTCAGGACAAGACATCAATGATTCTGTACGTGCATTTAAACCATCAACAAGGTCATTTTTTCTTAAAGGCTTAGGATGACATGTTTTCATATCATATTTAACTAACACTTATTTTATCGCTGTAGAATAAATAAACCTACTTTAGATCTTCTAAAGTATTATTTATTAAATATACACTCACTGACCTCTTTAATAGGAACACCTACTGATTCATACAATTATCTAATCAGGCAGCAGTACAGTGCATTAACACAGGCAAATGAAGATTTGAAAAACATCGCCTTTTTAAAAAAATCTTCAACTGCTCAGTTTTTGTGAGCCCATTCCCAATATAGACTTAGATTCTTGGCTGACAGGAGTAGAACCTGATGTGGTCATCTGCTGCTGTAGCCTACCCATCTTGAGGTTTGATGTGTTGTGCATTCTGAGATCTTTTTCTGCTCACAAAAGCTGCAAAGAGTGGTTATTTGAGTAACTGTAGACCTTCTGTCCACTCTAACCAGTCTGACCATTCTCATCTGACCTCAACATCAACAAGGACCCATGCACAGAAATGCTGCTCTAAAATTATATTTTCTTTGCTGTATATTTTTGTGTAAACTCTAGATACCGTTGTGCATGAAAACTCCAGGTGATCAGCAGTATATGAAATACTCAAAACAGCCCATCTGGCACCAACAACCATGTTTGAAGTGAACATTATCTGAAGCGCTGGACCTGTATATGCATGATTGTATGCATTGTGCTGTTTCCGGTTGTTGTACAGGTGTTCCTATTAAAGTGGCGAGTGAGTGTATGCAAAACATGTATGGATATATAAAAATATCAACAAGGTCCTTGTTGACAACAACATCTTAAGCCCTAAATACATTTACATTTATTCATTTAGCAGACGCTTTTTATCCAAAGTGACTTACAAATGAGACACACTCACACACCAATGGTAGCAGAGCTGCATGCAAGGTGCTAGCTTGCCATCGGGGGCAACTTAGGGTTCAGTATCTTGCCCAAGGACACTTCGGCATGGGATCACCCGGGCCGGGATTCGAACCACCAACCCTACGATTAGTGGATTAGTGGACAACCCGCTCTACCGACTGAGCCACAGCCATATATTTATCTAAATAACAGATAAATATATGAAAAACTATAAGACCGTACCTGCTACCCATACACAGTTTTGAATCCCCGCTCCTCCTGGTCCTTTGACACAAGAAATACTTAATATTAATTAAATTCTTAAAATTCATATGACTGGTGCCATTATTTGCATTAATAACAGTTTCTCTTGCAGTGGTGGCTGAGTGGTTAAGGCTCTGGGTTACTGGAAGGTCGGAGGTTCAAACCCCAAAACTGCCAAGCTGCCACTGTTGTCCTTGAGCAAGGCCCTTAACTCTCTCTGCTCCAGGGGCGCTGTATCATGGCTGACCCTGCGCTCTGACCCCAGGTTCCTGACAGACTGGGGAATGTGAAGAAAATAATTTCACTGTGCTTTATTGTACATGTGACTAATAAAAGACTCATTATATACAAAAAATATGATATCCATTCATATTCTATACAGGGTTGTATGGAAGGGGATTGGCCCATTGCAGGGCACAATCACACACACACACACACACACACACACACACACACACACACACTACACACTATTGGAGATACCAATCAGCCAACAACACGTCTTTGGACTTTTGGAGGAAACGGGAGAACACGGAGGAAACCCCTGGAAGCACAGAGAGATCATGCAAGTTCTGCACACACAGCGAGGAGGCTGGAATCGAACCCCTATCCCTGGAGGTGCGAGGCAAGTGTCTTAACCACTAAGTCACCGTGCCCCAACCATCATATTCAAAACATGATGGACACACTTTGCCACTGATAAGATAATGACCCAACACAACCTTTGTTAAGACTCTAAATAATAGATAAATATCATTTTCTTCTCTGAGAAATGAAAAAGCATTCAGCTTCATAAAAAATGGCCAAGAGGAGCCCGTGTCAGCTGTAATTAAATGAATGATCATTAACTAAATTAATGACAAACATCTTCTCCAAATCAGCTTTTTTTTCCCCCAGGAAATAACAATCATCCTAAACATAGCAAAATGTCATTGCTCCTACACATTTCTCTCTCTCTCTCTCTCTCTCTCTCTCTCTCTCTCTCTCTCTCTCTCTCTTTGAGTGAAATGAAAAATCACTTTATGCTTTTCTTAAGGCAGCAGTGGAACATTGTGCTGTTACTGATGCAACCAATGTGCAATACATTTATTGTAAAGTGGTTTTTGCCTGTTTGTGCAGCAATTTCATTTGTGGTGCTGGTGAACCGTCTTCTATCTGGCATCAGCTTTATTGCATATAAAATTGCTCCGTGAAGACTGTCCAATATTTCAACTCCATTACTTATCCACCAAAATCCCTGGCTTTGAATTACACCCAATTATATATATATACATTTTGAACGAATACCAGACACGCTGCTTTTCAAGAGAGCTAATCAAAAGACAATTTTTTTTGTTACATTTTTCATGTCCCTGTTACTTCTTTACCATGTGTACTAGAGCAAACAGAACCGTCTCCACATTCTTGGAAAACGACAACTTTTTTTACCTCACTCTAATTTGTGAGCACAGAGACTACATTTCTTTTAGTTAAAATTAAAAGTATCACATGACAGCAATGTTTTGGCTTTTTTTTTTGAGACATAAAAACACTGAAAATACCTGAGATTGAGCCATTCTATGTCTTATACATACATACGAAAGCATATTTACAGTGGTGTGAAAAAGTGTTTGCCCCCTTCCTCATTTCCTGTTCCTTTGCATGTTTGTCACACTTAAGT
>JAFFST010052681.1:0-16121 GCA_022414735.1 Noturus placidus
GGTAAAAAAAAGGTGAGGTGAAAAAGATGAGGTGAAAAAGATGAGGTGAAAAGGCTGAGGTAAAAAAGGTGAGGTGAAAAAGATGAGGTGAAAAAGATGAGGTGAAAATATGAGGTGAAAAAGATGAGGTGAAAAGGCTGAGGTAAAAAAAGGTGAGGTGAAAAAGATGAGGTGAAAAGGCTGAGGTAAAAAAGGTGAGGTGAAAAAGATGAGGTGAAAAAGATGAGGTGAAAAGGCTGAGGTAAAAAAGATGAGGTAAAAGGCTGTGGTAAAAAAAGGTGAGGTGAAAAAGATGAGGTGAAAAGGCTGAGGTAAAAAAGATGAGGTAAAAAGATGAGGTGAAAAAGATTAGGTGAAAAAGATGAGGTGAAAAAGATGAGGTGAAAAGGATGAGGTAAAAAAAGGTGAGGTGAAAAAGATGAGGTGAAAAGGCTGAGGTAAAAAAGGTGAGGTGAAAAAGATGAGGTGAAAAGGCTGAGGTAAAAAAAGGTGAGGTGAAAAAGATGAGGTGAAAAAGATGAGGTGAAAAGGCTGAGGTAAAAAAAGGTGAGGTGAAAAAGATGAGGTGAAAAGGCTGAGGTAAAAAAGATGAGGTGAAAAGGCTGAGGTAAAAAAAGGTGAGGTGAAAAAGATGAGGTGAAAAAGATTAGGTGAAAAAGATTAGGTGAAAAAGATGAGGTGAAAAAGATGAGGTGAAAAAGCTCAGGTAAAAAAAAACCCAGTCGCGTGCAGGGGGCGTGGCAGATGGATGGCGTCATCGCTATTTGAGTGTAGCCTCTCAGTAAGCTTTTCAACGGAGTGAAACGCGGCTCTCTATACTGATACACGATCCTGAGATCCTTCATGTCCATCACTGTGCTGTGTGAATCACTGACACATGGCCCTCCTCTTTCCAGCTGCAGACAGCATGCCCACAACGCTCACTGCTCCATGCACTCTGCAGCTGAAGCCGTCACTCTGCAGGACACAAGCAGCGCTTCACTGAATACTGAACATCCCAGTACAACATTGCTCTCACTGTCTGATCTCTCCGATCATATCTGATACTCGGTCGGAATAACTGGATGTATGCCATGCACGCTCTTCATCTTTCAACTCTTCTGGGTAAGGCATTCGAACACACACAGTCAGCGTTCATTAGAATACTGCTTATCCATATAAAGGTAGGTAAAGTGAACTTTTGTTCTGTTCTTAATGCTCTTAATTGTTTCCTGCATTTGCATCGCAGCAGCATAATTAGCCAATGAAATGAGAGATACTGTACAATGCATATACAATGTAGCGCGCGCCTTTGCCTTATAACTTTCTCCGCTTTGCAAGTTTAGCTACTTGTGCGCGCGCGCGTGCGCGTGCGCGTGAATGGGCATGTCACCAAGAGGACAGGAATATTTGACCGTGTTGACCTTGTGGGGACATTTAGCTGGTCCCCACTAGGAAAACTACTTATGCTTTATTATTATTATTATTATTATTATTATTATTATTATTATTATTATTATTATTATTTAATTTATTCATTTATTTTTACCCTAAAAGAGGCAAATGTTTAATTTTTTAGGTGTAGGCATTAAATTAATTAGCTGCATCAGTAATTGTGTCTCATAATTAAAGCAAAACAAAAGTGTGTGTGTGTGTGTGTGTGTGTGTGTGTGTGTGCAGCAGTGGTGCTGGTTGTAGGAGCGTACCGGCATTTGTTGCCCGGATCCTGCAGCTTCGAGAGTGGCACATGTGGCTACACTCCGGATCTGGCTCATGCTACCTGGACTGTGAACGACGAAGGTAATTAACAGAGCAACTGAGATTGTCACATGGCAAATCTGCCAACATTTTAACATAATAATTCAGTGACTCAGTTGATACGTTAATCTATGATATTTTTTAAACATTTTGAAAGTTTACAGTGTATGCATGAATTTAGTTTTTAATTTCAGTAATTGCTCGTACCTGTTGGACTCTTAACTGGGGGACACTGGGCAAGAAGGGCCTGGCTCATCTGTCTGTCAATGTCCCAACCATTAGTACAGATATAACTAGATTCCCACAGTATGCTGTCTGTAGATGTGGGTTTGCGATGTGATGGGTTAATATGTTATAATGCAACTGCTTTAATATTTTTGGAACCTGTGACACAAGAGATCGGGAAATTAAACCTGGAGAAGAACAAGGCTTATCTGACTTGATGTTTTGCTGTCTTTAGGTAGTCAAGGTTCTTGTGGTCTGTGTATACAATTAACAGGTGCAGGACTTTGTGACTAGTGGTAATGAGTACTGTAAGAGAGAACATGGTGCCTAAATGGTGGACTACAACTGTTATGCAAAATCGTTTTGCACATTCCTTGACCGGATGCTGTCCATGTTGTTGAGTCTCTCCAGGTGTTGGTCAGGTCAAACATTGATCAATATGGTAGGAAGGCTTTCCACAGTAGGAACAAAGCTTTCCTTCTAAACTGTTCTGACCCTCTTTGGAGGTTAGTCTGGTGTGGGCAGTGTGCATTGGCTCTGTGGTCTGAGAATGTCTTTTTTCCACACTGACTGAATCAGGGCTTAATTCCTGTCTCAACAAGCAGCATCTCTTAATGCATGGCCAGGCCAATGAGAGCATTTAATTACACATTGCTTTCCCTTCAACCAGTTGGGTGACTACATCTCTTGTTAAATCTTTGCAGAAAGTATTACAGCGCTTTTTACAATGGACATTGTTTCAAAGCAGCTTTACAGAAACATATAAAAACAGGATCCATCCATCCATCCATCCATCTTCAACCGCTTACTCCATTTCAGGGTCACGGGGAACCTGGAGCCTATCCCAGGAGGCATCGGGCACAAGGCGGGGTGCACCCTGGACAGGGTGCCAGTCCATCGCAGGGCACAATCACATACACACTCACACACCCATTCATACACTACGGACACTTTAGATACGCCAATCAACCTACCATGCATGTCTTTGGACTGGGGGAGGAAACCCCCGACACACGCGGAGAACATGCAAACTCCGCACACACATGGCCCTGACGGGATTCGAACCCCGGACCCTGGAGGTATGAGGCGGACGTGCTAATCACTAAGCCACCGTGCGCCCACAAGATACAGATTTTAAATGTGTGAATTTATCCATAATGATCAGGGCGGAGGTGACGGTGGCAAGAAAACTCCCTAAAATGATATGTGGTTGAAACCTTGAGAGGAACCCGACTCAGAAGGGAACCCGTCCTCATCTGGGTAACAACGGATAGTGTGAAAGTAAAGGGAAGTTCATTATAGTTTTTATAAAGTAGTGATTGGAGCAGGTTCATTCCACTTGCTTACAGCAGTCAGCATGTGGAACTCTGCTGAATATTCTGCTGCAGTGCAGTTCCCATGTTTGAGGTTCAGAAGATGTTCCCCTGCTTCCTTGCCATCTGGATGGTGATTACACACGGTCTGAAATATTTTCACTAGTTGATCATAAGACTGCATGGTGTCACCCTTTCATCAGCCAAACAGCAACGGTCTGCTCTACTTTTCCTATGAGCAGTATCACATTTGACTTGATGTCATGACAAGAAGTCCCACGAGTACTGTAGCAAAAAGCCGTGACGTTTGAATGGATCTCATTATACTTGTTGGTATGGACTTTGAGAAACATGAAGTTGGAATCACTGTGTGCTGCTGCTGGTTGGGACTGGCAACTGTTGTAACTGATTAACGAGATTCCGTAATGTAGCATGGATGGCAAGGATCTGCTGGTGTTGTTCATGGTCTGCAAGGCCTTGAGTTGTGAGAGCCTGATGGACTTTGCTGAAACCGTCTAGGTCCACCTTAACAGTGAAGTCATCTGTCATGAAGGCAGATATGCAGTTGGTCATGTGTTGTAAAGTGTTGGGAACATCTGATCTAAACGTGTCTGAAAGATTTTAACTGAAACACTCCTAGAAAATGAGATACAGTATACAGTAGCTTCTTAAATAGTTCTTCTTCCTCTGAGGGAAGCCTTAAGGGTTTTATCAGAAAAGCTAGAGAAAAGTGGAATCTATTTAGAAAGCTACAAGTATTAACCTTCCAAAGAATTAGGAAACTTTTTTTTCTAAGAGTTACATTTACTCATTTAGCAGACGCTTTTATCCAAAGCGACTTACAAATGAGACACGCTCATACACCAATGGTAGCAGAGCTTCCATGCAAGGTGCTAGCCTGCCATCGGGGGCAACTTAGGGTTCAGTGTCTTGCCCAAGGACACTTTGGCATGGGATCACCCGGGCCGGGATTCGAACCACCAACCCTACGATTAGTGGATTATTGGACAACCCGCTCTACCAACTGAGCCACAGCCACCCCAGAGTTGTTGTTCAAAATGTTACGTGCAGGCCAAAAGAACATGTAGATAAAGATAGTGTTACTCTCTAAGTGGCTTTTATGTCCAGTGAAACAAAGACTTTGCTTGTTTATGTTTTTGACTCGAAATTAATAATTTAATATTGTTAACAAAACATAGCTAGTCAAGTTTGTAGCAAACTGGCTACAACTCCAGGCTGAGTACGGTATAAAAAATCTATTTTTTTTATTATCTGTATTATATCTCTTAACCAATGGAAAATTTGGAGACCTTTTACCTTTGACTGTCAGCCACTCATTATGATAAGGACAATAAAAAAGTATAACACAGAAATAAATAGAGACATAAATAAAATGCTCAAATAGATCATAGTGTGGCCATCGTGTGTTAAAATAAAACGAAATTAAAATAAAACGAGAACATGGGCTTTCAATAATGATGACTGAACAGACACCAATGAAACCAACTCAGCATATAGCTGGTGAGCAAAACTCATTATACAACCATCCAGAAGGGACATTTTCGCCTATTGAATTAGTCCTCCCAATGCAAATCAAAATGTGATGGGCCGAACCCACTGGTGTCTTTAATTACTGTATGTTGGCAGGTTATAAGATAACAAGGACTTCTGTCCAGCACCTGAAGTTCTATCATACCAGTTAAGGCATAAACAATCTATGATGCTGTGTTGAGCTTGTATCTCCAGTACCTTCTGAATATTTCGTATCTTCCCCTGGTTCCAACACACTGCCTTAGCTGGCATCTTTGATCAAGTGATAGCTAACTTCCAAGAAATTCGCCACTTGAACTTCAAATTGAGCTATTTGGAACTGGGCCTGTGTGTAAGCTGGGTGTCTGACATCTTGTTTATAACCTGTTTTTGTAATTGAAGCCCATCTGTGTTTTGTCATGTAGTGTGTCCAAAAACAGCAGCTTGTTCGTTAATTTGTTAGGCAAGACTTTATTAAAAAAAAATAGATTTTCCTTTTTTTTTGTAGCTTTTGTGCCAAAAAGCTTGCTTGTGCTATTGTAAACAGCAGCTGGTATTAAGATGTGTAGCCTGGACAGTTGTGTAATGGAGACAGAGACTTTACCAGTGGAGAAGTCGATGCAAGAGTACATCAGAATCACCTCATAACAAGCCTATTTGGTCTACGCCAGGCGGTCGTAACGACCCCAAAGTTAAAAAATGTCACTCCCTTTAGTTTTGGATATGGTGTGGTTCTGCTACATTTCCCTCAATGCGTAGCTAAATAGTAGCATGAACCCAGACTGGATTGTGACTGTTTAGTTTCCTGGGCAACTCCAGAACCAACTTTGTGATGGAAATACCCACCATTTATTTTGAGTGCAGTTGAAAGCAAACGCCTGCAGCATGAAGCAGTTTTTTTTCCCCTCCCTATAAATAAAAGTGCTTTTTTCAGTGGAGGAATGAGATCTTCACCTTCAACAATTGCTTGCGTTTATACACATGGTAGTCTGGAGTTCCTTGAAGGTGTTGAACTGGGAAAAACGATGAATTTAAAGGAAAATCCTCAAAAGTGGCCACACTAACAACTGCAGTAATCATTTGTAAGCATGTTAAGACGTCCTGCAGATTTCCATGGACCTCTTTTCAACATTTTATTTTCCCCCACAACAGACAGATCATGTGTGAGATTGTTGCAGGAGATCCGAATGAAGCATTTCTTTTAGTTATTGTGATGGGATAGGAGTGTCAGCGTGTACTGTGGTCAACAAACCCCAGTCACTCTAGTTCAGGAAAGCACTGAGCCTGATGATCTTATTATCACTGGAATACTCCTTACCACTACTCCATGTGTATTTCATTGAACTCTGTCTACAAATGACATCACCTCCTACTTGCCGTCTAGACTGGGTGTCTGGCGGTAAGGAGCTCCGTATTTGATGATTCGGGAACTTTTGGACCATGAAATTGCTTACACTCAGAGAGGAAACTGCTGTTTTTTTTAATGGCTCAGTCAGCACTCATAACAACTGCTAGAATATTTATTTTTTTTGTCCTTCTGAATCTCACCATGTGTCTATTTTTACTATACATTGAGATGCTGCTCTGGGCACAGACAAATGCTAACTAAGTAAGTACCTCTTTTTCCACAATTAAAGTGGTGCCGATAGCATATAACACTAAGAAAAAAGTACTATGCACGAACATTTTGTGTTTGATGTACAAACAATTGGTAAGTGTGCTCGCAAATGTGCAGCAGTGTACCTCAAGGTGTAATTGTGTATTTTAGTGATGTTGCTTGATAGTTATATTCTTCCAACTGAAGGCAAAAAAGACACACCCCTGAGAATACTACCTCTGTGACAAGCGTTTATATCTTAGAATCTCAGTTTAGTACTTTTTCTAAACAGTGTAGCAGTAGTAGAACCAGAACAAAGTACAGCCGGTGTTCTCAAATAATAATAATAATAATAATAATAATTTATATAGCGCTTTTTACAATGGACATTGTCTCAAAGCAGCTTTACAGAAATATCATTTTTACATTTACAAGCGACTTACAAATGAGAGCACACTCACACACCAATGGTAGCAGAGCTGCATGCAAGGTGCTAGCTTGCCATTGGGGGCAACTTAGGGTTCAGTGTCTTGCCCAAGGACACTTCGGCATGGGATCACCCTAAACCTTGACCACCCTTCATCATATGTCAGAAATACAGTATATATGTGATATAAATGACAGCTACAAACCTTACAACTAGATGATCAATTTCAGTGCACGCAAACGTGTATCTGGGTGCTCAGACTCAAACAGTTTAAATACGGCTTGTTTGAATGTGACTCCCTTTACCATTTAAAAATATCAGCACACAAAATCCGTCTTCATAGATAGAGTGATATTCCTCATATTTGTAAAATAGATGAATAAAACAAAACACGAGAGGTCATGAGTTCCTCTCATGACATCTGTAAACCGAATGACCCCACATGAGGTGGCAAGCCCTAGTTTGGGAACCCCTGGTGTTCATGTATTATTTAATTGATCAAACATTAGGTTCAAGAGAAGATTTCAAATTTAAAAACATACCGTCTGAAGGTCTGGTATTTGCTCATGAGATAAATAAGTCAATGAGTTATTTATCAAGCCGAGGTGCAGGAGAAGCGTCTAGATTTACAATGTTTTTACAACAGTACATACAAAGAAAAGAAGAAAAAGAAATAGGTTTTGATGGCATCTGGAATGAATAACTTTCACCAGGCAGACATCTGGAGGTAACGGTCGAAATTACAAACGTTACTGGGATTAAAATGCATGAACACATCTCATCTATGGTTGCTTCATTTTCCCCAAGCTTTATTTTTAAATCAAAGTATTTAATTTCAAGTGTAGCTAATTATATATTCTCTAAACATCACTCTGGTCTGGGGTGCTTAGATGAACAGCTCTATTAATCATCCTTTGTTTTGAATGATTACATAATCCAAAGTGTGGGAAAAGAGCTTATATAGCTCACACCTGGTTTCTGGCATACTGACTGGATAGTAATGTGGAGAAGTCAGGACTACACGTTTATTATCCACATCACCCCATCCCCAGCTATTATATGTTTAAATGCAGTTGTTATGAGATGTAAAAGAAATTAATTGAATATCACAAATATCATAAAAGATGTGGAAACCTGTTTAATCACTTACACTCCCAGGAGACTTAACTCTCCTAACTCTGATATACTATATGGCCAAAAGTATGTGGACATCGGACCCATCACACCCATATATGGACCTTCCCCAAACTATTGCTACAATGTTGGAAGCACATAGTTGCCTAGAATGTCTTTGTAGCATTAATAATTTCCCTTGACTGGAACTAAAGGGCCTAGCCACAAAGTGAGATCAATAAAGACATGGTTTGCAAAGGTTGGTGTGAAAGAAATGGTGTGACTGGTCCAGAGCACTGACCTCCATCCCACTAAACACCTTTGGGATGAACTACATGCCAGGCCTTCTCACCCAAAATCAGTGCTTGACCTCACTAATGCTCTTGCTGCTGAATGGAAATATACCTATGCGTGTGATGGTCAGCTGTCCACATACTTTTGCCAATATAGTGTAACTACATTCATTTCCATTACTGAATAACATTCTTTAACTGAATAATACACCAAGGGTTTATTAAAAAGACATGTATATATATATATATATATATATATATATATATATATATATATATAGTTATACACATGATAATGTTTGATAATGTGCCTACAATCTCTCACAGGTCGCTTCATAGCTGCAGACTCCTCCCTTATGGGCGAAGCCGACAAGGCCATTTTGGTGAGCCCTGAACTTGAAATATTTGACTGGAGCTGCTTACGTCTAGTGTACCAAATCACCGGGGCAGGCTCACTTCAGGTACACTTGCGCCCTGAGGGCGAGAACTTCGACTACCTGCTATGGACGATGGACAAACCCTCGGACAGCTGGTTAATAGCCAGTGTGGACCTCCGCAAGTTTTCCAAAGCCTACCAGGTACCAGCCAACATGGCCCAGTCAGCTTGCTGAGGAAGGAAAAAAATAATCTTAGAGTGAAAATGTTTGGTAAAGTGATATTGCTGGATTAGTCCTAGTGTTAGCATTTTAGCCACATTTGAAAAGGAGGCAGAGGACATACTAAACAAGCTAATTCACTGTTTATTTGGGCCAGGTGAAGTATTTCTGAGAGCTTATCCATTAGAGTGAATTGTTTTTATTTAATAATTGTACTTAATTATGGCTGCAAAGTAAATTACAGTTCCTTGCGAAAGTATTCGTCCCCCTTGAACTGTTCGACCTTTTGCCACATTTCAGGCCTCAAACATAAAGATATAAAACTGTCATTTTTTGTGAAGACTCAACAACAGGTGGGACACAATCATGAAGTGGAACCAAATTTATTGGATATTTCAAACTTTTTCAACAAATAAAAAACTAAAAAATTGGGCGAGCAAAATTATTCAGTCCCCATAAGTTAACACTTTGTAGCTCCACCTATTGCTGCGATTACAGCTGTAAGTCGCTTGGGGTATGTCTCTATCAGATTTGCACATCGTCAGACTGAAATTTTGAGGCCTGAAATGTGGCAAAAGGTCGAACAGTTCAAGGGGGCCGAATACTTTCGCTGGGCACTGTACTTTTACACACTGTGCAAATACATCACATTAGTAGTTTAATAATGTAATATTTTCAGGGCTATAAACATACATATAAAGACTATGATTTATACATTTAGATGCACAATACAATCAATTATTTTGAAAGATCTTTTGTTGTGATCTTTTCCTACACTCCAAAAAATGTGTTTTTATTTAAGGATAATTACGTGTTTATCTATAAAGAGTGATTCTTCATCTGTGTTATAGATTTTGAGCTTTATGGAGCATTACCTCATATCTCTTATCTTTGTCATTTCATGCAGATTTTACTGGATGCAAGGCCCAACAAAGGGACAGGAAACAGCATTGCTATCTTTGAAATTCACATCATACACGGTTACTGTATAGGTAAATCTGTTCAGTAATTGTTGTTGGGTTTTTTTTTTTTTTGTATAGATTCTAAATAGTTCCAAAATGCAACATGTCTTTAAATAATGATAAACATGTTTATGTTAAACGTATGGATGGGTTTCCAGAACTTTCAAAAGGACTTGCTCCCTAACAAGCTATGTTTCACAGTATTAACTAAACCCATGAATGTGTATTGCTCTGTTTTAGAGTGTAACTTTGAGGAAGATCATTTGTGTGGCTACCGAATCCAGTGGAACCCCAATGTGAACTGGTTAATGGGAGGAAGCCTCACTCGAGACCCTCAATCAATCCTCCCATATGAGAACGCCTTGAACAGTGACAGAGGTACGGCTTTATTAAAACCATGCTTTGGAAATTATAATTGCTCAAGTGCTGGGAAATAGACAGCTGACTCACGCTTTCCATCAGTAATGGAGTTTCTTCAGCGTTATCCCCCATGTTCTGTTATAAATTAGTTTGCCAAGTCACTCCATTCTTTACTCATTCATTCATCTTCAGTAACTGCTTTATCCTGGTCAGGGTTGTGGGAAATCTTAAACCTATCCCTGGCACACTCAGCATGAGGTAGGAATACACCCTGGATAGGATTACAGGGCACCATGTACACACCCATTCGCATATTCATTCACATCTAGAGTCAATTTAGCCTACCCCATACACTTACAATTATGTCTTTGGGAGGTGGGAGGGAAAAGGAGAATCTGGACGAAACCCATGTGAACACAGGAAGAATTCTTTATATGTTAAGCTTTTTATACCTCTTTAAGGCCTATATACATTTAGGTGCATTTATATATCTTTATGTTTTGAATAAAACAGGAAGGGAATATCAGGTGTTACAGATTCCACAGATTTAGCCCAATCTCTGCTTATAATCATAAACACTCATAAAAGTCATGCGTCATTCACAAGTGAATCAACTCTTTTAGTCATCTCTTTAGGTAAACATTCTAAATATTACCTTTTGATGTAAATTCTGTATTCAGGATGCTTTAGTGTTGCTAATCCTTTACAGTGAAATTGTGATCAAATTGCATCAAGTAAATGAACAGTTATTGTAAAAGTACAGAGATCTTTAAATTGTACTTTAAAGAAAATTAAGACACCAGTCACAATAATATTATTAGTTAGAATAATAACCTGGAATGCTAGCTGTATTTGAAAGTAACTTTTCATCACCTTACTTACATTTACATACATTTACATTTATTCATTTAGCAGACGCTTTTATCCAAAGCGACTTACAAATGAGACACACTCACACACCAATGGTAGCAGAGCTGCATGCAAGGTGCTAGCTTGCCATCGGGGGCAACTTAGGGTTCAGTGTCTTGCCCAAGGACACTTCGGCATGGGATCACCCGGGCCGGGATTCGAACCACCAACCCTACGATTAGTGGATTAGTGGACAACCCGCTCTACCGACTGAGCCAAAGCCGCCCTATACTTATTTTAGGTTTTTTGTTTTTTTTTTAGAGAGAAAATAAATGAAAGAAAAAAACTGGCAATGAGCCATTTGAGAACCAAAAGGCTGTGCACTTACTGGTGAGCTAAGCCAAGTGCTCTGACTTACTGAAAAGAGCTTAAAAAATCCCATTAACTCCTTCAAGTGCAGTATGACTTCATAATAAAAGAGTCTAATTGGCTGTGGTGCAACCAGCCAGATCCAAAAGTCCAAATCATCACTTTATATGTTACCAGTGAAGATGGAAAAAAATCTACACAATATTGCCAGTAGTTTGTACACCAGCCTAGCCATCATACCCATATGTGCTTGTTGAACATCTCATTCCAAAGTCGGTTACCCCCCTTTGTTGCTGTAACAGTCTCCACTCTTTTAGAAAGGCTTTTGGTACTAGATTTTGGAGGTCAGACACTGTTGTTGGGGGAAGAGGCCCGCCACAGTCAGCGTTCCAGTTGATTCCACAGATGTTCAGTGGGGTTGAGGTCAGGGCTCTGTGCAGTATGCTTGAGTTCTTCCATTCCAACATCAGCAAACCATGTGTTTAATCTCAATGCCACAACATATAAAGACATTCTAGACAATTTTATGCATTCACCTTTGTGGTAACAGCTCAGAGAAGACCTACATATGGGTGTGATGAACAGGTCTCCACATGCTTTCAGCCACAGAGTGTATATTCAAAATAACAGCGCACTCAATGTTTACTATGAATTTACAGTAGCATAGCAGTTTACAATGGTATACCAGGGCTTGCTAGTTAGTTCCATTATCTGTAGCTTCACAGAAGAACTACATCTGTCTCACACAAAGAATTGAGAAGCATTGGTGCTCCAAATATAACGTAGAATTTCATGAGATAATATTTTTTTTTATATTCTGAACCAGGTCGCTACCTGTATGTCAGCTCACTTTACACCAAGGAGTTCCAAGAGGTGGCAAAGCTCGAGTCGCCAATGATCACTGTTCCCATGTCAGGCTGCTTGTCCTTCTACTACCAGAGGAACCAATCCAGGGGCAACTTCTTCTCTGTGTTCACCAGAGACCAGCTGGGCCACTACGAGGAGATTTGGAGGCCAGATGTGTATGCCACGTCCACCTGGAAACTAGTGCAGGTGGACATAAAGGTTCACCATCCTTCAGAGGTCAGTGCAAGAAATGTCAGGCCTTCAAATTGCATGATACTATTGATGGTGCAGTACTGTACATGAGTTCACTAGATTCTTAATTTCCCCTGTTTTATAACTGCTCAGCTGTGACGTCATCCATCCATCCATCCATTTTCCATACCGGTTATTCTACACAGGGTCTTGGGGGAACCTGGAGTCTATCTCAGGGATCTCGGGGCACAAAGCGGGGGGCACCCTGGACAGAGTGCTAACCCATTGCAAGGCACAATCACACACCCATTCACACACTATGGACAATTTGGAAATGCCAGTCAGCCTACAGTGTATGTGTTTGGACTGGGGGAGGAAACTGAAGTACCTAGAGGAGGAAACTGGAGTATCTGGAGGAAACCCCTGCCTGACACATGGAGAGAACATGCAAACTCTCCAGACAGAGGGTGAGGGTGGGATTTGAGGCCCCCACCCCGGAAGTACGAGGCAAATGTGCTAAACGTGCGAGCGTCAGTTAGTTGGTTCCACTTCAATGTTTTCACTGCAATTGAAAATGGCTTGCAGGCAGCAAAATGCTCCAAAAATGGCAAACGGCTCATTTAATTTGGTTTCTCTAGAATAATTAATCAGAGCATAAGCTTGTACTCCATTACTTATTTATTTATTTATTTATTTATTTTTCGGCTGAAGTGATTAGCTTAAACAGATCAACTCAATGTCTGCACGTTAGCTTTGTCAGCCAACTGAGGGTTTTCTAGCGTTCTTCTTTTGCTTCTTTTACCTTAGTTTTCATAATGTAATCCGGCCACAGCAGGCGCTGGAATGTAGAACAGCGGTGGAGCCTACCCATCAATCAGCTTGTGAGCCTGTGAGCCTGAAGCATATGGAAACACAGTGTCAGGGAAAATAAGCAGCTTCCAATGGCTTACACTTACAGCAGGTCAGCATTCTTTCTGGCTGTTGTGTAGAAAATTCAGAAACTGCTGTTACATTTAGTGTTGGTTTAATTTAATTGATTTGAGATGGCTGGTTCTGTTGAGATGTAAGAATTAGGGGATTGGTGTGTTTAAGGAAGGTCAGCCCCAACTTCTGTTGTTTATCAAACAGACGTTCAGCCAAAATGCTTGTAAGGCCAGATTTTATACAGATGTAACCTAAAATAGTTTTGCATCCAACGCCATTTTACTCTAATAGTATACACAGTATTTTCTTTCATTCCTTTCATCAGTATGGTTTATCTCCAATTGTTTTTTTCTCTTCCTTTTTCCCCTCGCTTTAAAGACACACATAACACCTCATTCACAGTGAAGAAAAAACAGGCTACATGTAGCACATATAGTGGTCTGATTAATATCGGTATCAGTGAAGTGAATTATATTTTGCTATGAAGGAGCTCACTATAGAGAACCAGGGACGTTGGAACAGGATAAAGTAGATTTTTATTTTCTAATAGAATTTGCTATGCAGGTTAAGCTGTGATATGTGTGCGATGCTCAAACTTCTAGAGGTGTAATGCAATATCACTATCTATACCTGTTTAGTACTCCAAATATTTTAAATAGCTGTATTACGATTTAAACTCGAAGTGGGTGTGTCTTAAACTGGAATTATTAAAGTGAAACTTTTTTTTTAAAGATGTAAATGGTAAATGGTAAATGGCGCACTTATATTGCGCTTTTATCCAAAGCGCTTTACACTGTGTCTCATTCACCCATTCACACACACACACACACACACACCATTGGTAGCAGAGCTACCATGCAAGGTGCTAGCTTGCCATCGGGGGCAACTTAGGGTTCAGTGTCTTGTCCAAGGACACTTCGGCATGGGATCATCCGGGCCGGGATTCGAACCACCAACCCTACGATTAGTGGATTAGAGACTGTTTGTTAATCCCATTCGCACAGTTATTTTTGTTTGTACCTGCCTACACCATTTCCCAACAAATTTAGTTGGTTCTCAAAATATCGATAAAAAATAGCTCAATTTAAACCATCGTGACACCAGAAGAATGAATGAATGTAAGTTCTAAATGCATAACTGTAAAAGCAATATTCATGTTAATGAATATAGTCTTTCTTTGTCCCACAAGTGACATACACCAATCAGCCATAACAGTAAAACCACTGACAGGTGAAGTGAATAAAAATGATTATCTCATTACAATGGCACCTTTCAAGGGGTGGGATATATTAGGCATCAAATGAACAGTCAGTTCTCGAAGGTGATGTGTTGTAAGCAGGAACATTGGGCAAGTGGAAGGATCTATGTGACTTTGACAAGGGCCAAATTGTGATGGCTAGACGACTGGGTCAGAGCATCTCCAGAACGGCAGGTCTAGTGTTTTGTTCCCAGTATGCAGTGGTTAGTACATACCAAAAATGGTCCAATGAAGAACAATTGGTGAACCAGTGACAGGGTCATGAGCTCCCATGACTCATTGATAAGCATGGGGAGCAAAGACTAGCCCAACTAGTTCGATCCCACAGAAGAGGTACTGTAGCAGAAATTGCTGAAAATGTTAACACTGGCTGTGATTGAAAGGTGTCAAAACACACAATGCATTGCATCTTTCAGCATAGCTGCAGACCGGTCAGAGTGCTCATGCTGATTCCTGTCCACCACTGAAAGCAGCCACAATGATCAAGTGAGCATCAGAACTGGACCATGGAGCAGTGGAAGAAGGTGGCCTGGTCTGATGAATCATGTTTTCTTTTACATCATGTGGACATCCTAGTGGGTCTGCGTTGCTTACCTGCGGAGGAGATTGCACCAGGATATATTATGGGAAGAAGGCAAGCCAGCGGAGTCAGTGTGACGCTCTGAGCAATGTTCTTCTCGGAAACCTTGGGTCCTGGCATCCATTTGGATGTTACTTTGACACGTATCACCTACCTAATCATTGTTGCAGACCAAGTGCACACCTTCCTGGCAACAATATTCCCTAATGGCAGTGGCCTCTTTCAGCAGGATAATGTAGAACATGAGAAAGAGTTCAAGGTGTTGACTCGGCCTCCAAATTCCCCAGATCTCAATCCGACTGAGCATCTGTAGGATGTGCTGGACAAACAAGTCTGATCCATGGAGGCCCCACCTCACAACTTACAGGACTTAAAGGATCTGCTGCTAACATCTTGGTGCCAGATATCACAGCACACCTTCAGAGGCCTTGTGGAGTCCATGCCTCGATGGGTTAGAGCTGTTTTGGTGGCAAAAGGGGAACCTACACAATATTAGGCAGGTGGATTTAATGTTATGGCTTACTTGCATTTAAGTAAAAACATCTTAAATATCTATACTTCCTATAAATATCTATATTTGTTTAGAATACATTGTAAACTGTATGTTCACTCCGAGCAATGTATTCATATACGATGACTTCCCTAAAACACATGGGCGGAATATACAGTGGTGTGAAAAGTGTTTGCTCCCTTCCTCATTTCCTGTTCCTTTGCATGTTTGTCACACTTAAGTGTTTCGGAACATCAAACCAATTTAAACAATAGTCAAGGACAACACAAGTAAACACAAAATGCAATTTGTAAATGAAGGTGTTTATTATTAAAGGTGAAAAAAAATCCAAACCATCATGGCCCTGTGTGAAAAAGTGATTGCCCCCTAAACCTAATAACTGGTTGGGCCACCCTTAGCAGCAACAACTGCAACCAAGCGTTTGCGATAACGTGCAATG
>JAFFST010052681.1:16844-34784 GCA_022414735.1 Noturus placidus
TATCTCAATTATTTTCTTTCTCAATTGTTCCTGAATTTCTTTGGGTCTCGGCATGATGTGTAGCTTTTAAGGATCTTTTGGTGGACCTTACTGTGTCAAGCAGCTCCTATTTAAGTGATGCCTTGATTGTGAACAGGTGTGGCAATAATCAGGCCTGGGTGTGGCTAGAGAAATTGAACTCAGGTGTGGACAACCACAGTTATAGTAAGGGGGGCAATCACTTTTTCACACAGGGCCATGATGGTTTGGATTTTTTTTCACCTTTAATAATAAACACCTTCATTTACAAATTGCATTTTGTGTTTACTTGTGTTGTCCTTGACTATTGTTTAAATTGGTTTGATGTTCCGAAACACTTAAGTGTGACAAACATGCAAAGGAACAGGAAATGAGGAAGGGGGCAAACACTTTTTCACACCACTGTATTACTTCCAGGATCATGCGATATGTGATACATTTGTTTATTTCATACTGCACACTACGGTATAGTGTAATTGTATTATAGCACCAAATGTGATGCATATGGATCGCAAAATACATGAGTTAATGTCATGGTCTTGAAGGAGAAGTGCTGATTGTTTTTCGTCATCTCGGAGCTCGTAAACAGCTTGAAGGAGTCTAGTTCCGACCACTGTGTTTGAGTTTGTGCGGCCAGCACTTAGGTTCTATGTAAATAAAGAGAGAGTACTTGAGT
This sequence comes from Noturus placidus, assembly GCA_022414735.1. NCBI lineage: Eukaryota > Metazoa > Chordata > Actinopteri > Siluriformes > Ictaluridae > Noturus > Noturus placidus. Next base: position 17,539 of record JAFFST010052681.1, read on the forward strand.
GGGGTCCGGATATCATCTCAGGCAGATGGTGTTTGGTGTCTATAGCTCTCTATAACTTATTGTTTTTATACCGGAATGCTTCAGTGCTCTTAGGATTAAGATGCTTGTGTTTTGGTTGTTTATTCCAAACTTTCTAGACCAGTTATGGGTGTTGGATTTTGTTTCAGCATTGTAAATAGCATCTTGTGTTCTATGTATAAATCAAGGTGGTGTATGAGGTAGCATTCAACAGTCCTAGTGGCGGCTACGTTGCTGTGGACGACATCGCCTTTTCTCCTGAGTTCTGCCACAACGCAACACGTCAGTATAGGCATGTTTCATTATAACTAATATCCTGTTATGTAGCACGTCCTGATTCAAAACCCTCTTGCACTGTTTTAGTCTAAACACTGCTTTCATGTGTCATAATTATGGTAACTGAAGAAAACATCAAATATATCGACACTGCCAATATTAAAAGTAATATAACCTATATAAAACATGAAAATGTGAGGAAAATAAAACATTTGTCACATTTGTAACTAGTAAATGCTTCTCAAGCCAAACCTGCTCCTTGTGGATATATATTGGAGACATGTTTGTTCAACTTGTACATGTGCCATGAGTTGTTTTTTTTCTCCCACACATGCAGTATATGTGAAAAATTTCCACACATTAAACAGCCTGGAAAATACCCATGTGCTCAGCATTTTTGATGGATCTTAAACCCAAAACATGTTCTCATTGTCTGATGACTAATGTGTGTTTTTTTTCCTTCTGCAACCTTCCCCCCCAGAGCCAACCTTTGACCCCTCTGTGGCTAACTGTGATTTTGAGGAGAATCTGTGCCGGTACTATCAGGAGCAATTCGGAGGTGGTGTGTGGAACAGAGTGTCTGTGAGACCAAACGTTTACAGGATCGGAGACCACACTAACGGCGAGGGTATGTGGTGAGATGTTCTTTAATACAACCAACAGTCCAGCTTTCACCTTTTTTTTTTGCTGTGGAAATATAGTTCTCTACTTAAGTGTAGCAGAAAAATTATATCATAGTACTAGATATATATTCTGAGCGAACAAGTCTAAGCTGACACAATGGTTGAGCAAAATTAGTGCCATATTTATAACAAGGTCTGTGGAAAACTAGGAGATCAATTATTTACTCAACATTCATTAAAACTATGTATGTAACAAGTGTGCTAACATACTTGCTACAGAGTATTGATTTCATAGTGTGATACCAATGGTTGGTGTTATTAGTCTATATCCATAAACACTCACAGGCGTTGCTATTAGCAACTGACAAGTGCATTTTTCAGAAGTCCTGAAAACATTTACAGTATGCTTAGAAGACATTATAATCATTTTTTTTCCGTACTAATTAAATGTTAGCATATCACTGACCCTAGAAAACTCTAGAAATTGGTGCCATATTTACTGTGGATGCCTTTTGTATTAAGGAAACTCTTGAGTTAGCTATATAAAGCAGTTCTATTGGGAAACTTTCCTGAAAGGAAACTCCTTTGTTGTTGGGTTCTAAGAGAGCTCTCTATAGACTATATGTACAACTTCTGTATATATTCATTTTATGAACACAATCCAACGATTCAAATATTGATCTTATTTGTGTTCAATAATATTTTTGTAATTCATTGAACTCCGAGCGTTTAATTCCTGAACGTTCCACTCAGACCACCACTCAAACCGACTTGTTTGTGAGTTATTAAACCCATTAAATCAAGTGACCAATCAAATAATGATATCAATAATAATGATAAGGGTGGTTTGAATCCCCCCCCGACCCCACTTTGAGAACCATTGCTTTACGGAGCTAGAACCTTATATCTAATAGTGCACAAGACAAAAAAAAAAAAAAACACATACAGTAGTGTACATTTCACAAAATGTGATTTCTCAATACTGTAACTTTGTACTCCAGGCTGGTTCCTCCTGGCTAACACCCGTTTCAGATCCCGCATGGGTTACGTGAGCCGCCTGCATGGGCCCTTTCTGCCAGGGAACCACAAATATTGTCTCAAGTTCTATTACGCTCTGCACGGCTTAAGAAAGATTGACAACAACCTGGCCCTGTATGTCTATGATGAGCAGAACGTAGCTCAGGCTAAGATCTGGACAGTGCATGAGAGCTCCAGAGATGTGTGGACAGAGGTGGATGTTACATATCAGAGGCCAATGCCAACTAAGGTAAATATGGATTAACACCAGCATTATACAAAAATGACATATTCCTTCCTTCCAAACAAACAAACAACAACAACAACAAAAAACCCTTAACATTTGTGATTTCATTCCAGTTTTGAATAACTGAAATCTATCAAAGCTAAATCCTCTCCTTAATATTACTGCATACAGTACTAGCTGTGAAACGAAAGGGAAGTACACCATGATTGATGTAGGTTACATGTCTAACTGTGTGATGACAAATTGAGCCCTTAAACATTGTGAAAAGATAGTTTGCAGAATAAACACATAAAATGTTGCTATTCAAGACTAAGTCCTACTGTAGTTTCAACTCAAGATTAGAAATGACACACTGCAGGCCAACTGAAATCAAGCTTTTAAAATGACTTATAAGGAATTCTTATAGTAAGCCTGAGGATTCAAGATGTTATTTGTGAATAATTTTAGAAGATATCTGAGCAGTTGAGCCAAAGTTCTGGATAAGCCTTAAAGGGGAAAATTCACCCTGAATGTCTTGCATATCAATATTTATATAATCAATATGCGATTTTCATTTCCACAATGATGTTTGACTACCTGCTGACCATTGAATGTCACTGGAAAATTGAGTGAAACAAGCTGTTTTGTGTTTAGGAGCTCACAGAAAATCATGACCGTGTTGTTTTGGATGTATTTCCCTTTAGTAGGAAGGGAAGCTAAGTCATTGCACTCTTGTGTAACTCTTTATTTTAGATTGTGTTCGTCAGTATCTGCCGAAGCTTCTGGGACTGTGGACTTGTAGCTCTGGATGATATCAAGGTCACTTTTGGGGACTGTAGCATCACGGCAGGTCAGATTCACATTCATAAAGTTTGCAACTGTGTTTTGCTGAATTTGATCAATTAATTTAGAAAGATCTTTGCTATGACGTTTATTAGTCAGGTTTATTATCATAAGAGATTTACACTGAGGTGTAATTTTGAAAACATTTTGCTACGTGAGTTAAAGGTGACAGCAAATGTACACATGTACACTCACCACCCATTTTTATTAGAAACACCTGTACACTTGCAAATTCATGCAGTTATTCAATCAGCCAATCATGTGGCAGCAGCGCAATGAAAAAAAAAAAAAGATCTTCATGTAATGTTCACTCCAAACCTCAGAATGAAGTACAAAGTGTGATCTGTGTCTTTAACCAATGGCGTGGTTGTTGGTACCAGATGGGTTGGTTTGAGTATTTCAGAAACTGCCAATCTCCTGGGATTTTCACACACAACAGTCTCTACAGTTTACACGGAATGGTGCAAAAAAACAATAAACATTGAGCGAGTGATAGTTGTATGGGTGGAAACACCTTGTTGATAAGAGCGGTCAGAGGAAAATGGCTAGGCTGGGTCACTCTTCCAGGAAGTATATAGTAACTCAAATAATCACTTTACAACTGTTGTGTGTGTGAAAATCCCCAGGAGATCAACGGTTTCTGAAATAGTCAACCCAGCCCATCTGGCATCAACAACCATGAAACGGCTAAAGTCACAGAGATCACATTTTCCCCCATTCTGATGTTTGATATACACATTAATTGAAGCTCTTGACTTGTATCTGCATGATTTTATGCATTGTGCTGCTGCCACATGATTGGCTGATTAGGTAACTGAGCGAATAAGCAGGTTTACAGATGTTCCTATTAAAGTGACCACTGAGTGTATATACCCTTTCTCTCTAAAAATAAATAAAAAGACGGTTGTTACTAAAGATAGTACTATTCGAGTTTGCCTAATTACATTTACAGGTGAACCATTTGTTAGTGTGAAATATGTATTTATTTGTGAATACAGTATACTTCCATTCAAATTTATAAATGTAGGTCAGTGTTTCATTGCTATGTTGAACTGATTGTGGTTTTTGAAACCATGCAGCCAGAAACACTGAAGTGCTGTTTATCATCTCATACTTTCCATGGTTGCAGAAAACATCTGTTTTTGTGCACACAGACATTAAATGGGCAGTGTCTGTTTGACTGGACAGAAATAGACAATTTATTGGTCTCCAGCAGAAATTAAGTGGACATGTTTTTTTTTAAGTACAAGCCACTTACAGTTGCAATCAAAATTATTCAACCCCCATTGCAAAGCAGGATTATTGTCAAAATGTACAGACTTTCAGCTGTTTTCAATGAACAAATCAAACCAAAGCAATTGAAATAGTTCAACACAATGAGTGCTTCAAGTGGCTTCCCCAAATTCAACTGAAAATACAACTCATAATGAGTTTCAAAATTATTCAACCCCTTCATAGCAAGCATCTTTAGTACTTAGTAGAGCACCCTTTTGCTGTTATGATCAACTGCAAACATGATGCATAGCTTCTGGAAGCGTTCCTGAGGAATCTTAACCCTTTCCAATCTTAACATGAGCAATGGTCTCATGTCACAGTAAAATTCTTGGGTTCACCTTCTTTAAATCCCACCAGAGATTTTTGATGGAGTTTTGCAACTGTAACTGAAGTCACCCCAAAAAAGTAACAAATATTAAAGTAGGTTATGTAATTGTAGCTGTGACTCTAATTGTTATTGTGACAAACCTGTGACCAAACCTCAGAATGAAGAAAAAAAAGTTTGATCTCTGTGACTTTAACCCGTGGCGTGGTTGTTGGTACCAGATGGGCTGGTTTGAGTATTTCAGAAACTGCTGATCTCCTGGGATTTACATACATCACCATCTCTAGAGTTTAAACAAAGGGCGGCTGTGGCTCAGGTGGTAGAGCAGGTTGTCCACTAATCGTAGGGTTGGCGGTTCGATTCCCGGCCCGTGTGACTCCACATGCCGAAGTGTCCTTGGGCAAGACACTGAACCCCAAGTTGCTCCCGATGGCAAGTTAGCGCCTTGCATGGCAGCTCTGCTACCATTAGTGTGTGTGAATGGGTGAACGAGACAGAGTGTAAAGCGCTTTGGATAAAAGCCCTATATAATCATTTAGGGCGGCTGTGGCTCAGTCGGTAGAGCGGGTTGTCCACTAATCCACTAACCGTGGGGTTGGCGGTTCGAATCCCGGCCCGGGTGATCCCATGCCGAAGTGTCCTTGGGCAAGACACTGAACCCTAAGTTGCCCCCAATGGAAAGCTAGCACCTTGCATGCAGCTCTGCTACCATTGGTGTGTGAGTGTGTCTCATTTGTAAGTCGCTTGTAAATGTAAAAATGATATTTCTGTAAAAGCTGCTTTGAGACAATGTACCATTGTAAAAAGCGCTATACAAATTGATAAATTATTATTATTATAAATGTACCATTTACCATTTAAACAGAATGGTGGGAAAACACTGACAGTTCTTTGTGTGGAAACTCCTTGGTGATAAGAGAGGAAAATGGCCAGATTGGTTCGTTCTGCCAGGAAGGATATAGTAACTCCTATAATCACTCTTTGCAACCGTGATGAGCAGAAAATCATGTGTGACTTCCATGTATCTGGATGATTTTATGCATTGTACTGCTGTTGCCACATGACTGGCTTATTGCATAACTACATAAATGAGCAGTTGTACAGGTGTTCCTATAAAAGTGGATGGCGGGTGTATCAAAAACAAAACTGGTTCTAATTTCACAACATGAAACACAAGCAGAGCATAAAGAAATGTTAATGATTATATTTAATTGAGTTAATTTAGTTAAGGCATCAATTTCCCAAAGGTGTCTTTTTTTTAATCATGTACTTCATTTGCTATGCTTTCAGGTCCTTTGCGACCACCGCCAGGACACTGTTACTTTGAGACAGGAGACTGTGGATATACTCAGGAAATTAAGAGTAAGAAAGCGCACTGGTTACGGAATAGGGGACCGACACCCACATCCTACACAGGGCCCAAGGGGGACCATACCTTAGGGGTAGGTGAGTCAATATACCCACCTTATACTTTTAAAGTATATTAGACCTGTGTGTTTACTTGTCTTGGTTTGATGAAGCAGATACGCATAATTCAGTCTGTGAGAGATTAAAACAAGTCTATTTATAAATCGCATTTAAATGCAACAACATTTGAAATCTTTATTTATTTCCCAGTTGCACTGTTTACAATTCCAGTTAGTACAATAGCAGCATGTATCTAATCATGCAGCTAATGCAATCTAACTGACATTACCATGTGTCGAAGGGTACTACATGTACATTGAGGCATCCAATATGTTACCTGGACACTCAGCACGGTTGGTGACGCCGGAGCTACGGGGTTCGTTCAGGACAGAGTGTGTAACCTTCTACTATCACATGTATGGTACGGGAACAGGGGTCCTCAACGTCCTGCTGCGACAGAAGGGTAAAGTCAAAGAAACACTGCTCTGGAGCCGGCAAGGAGAGCAGAGTATGTCCTGGATGAAGGCTACTGTGGATTACGACTGCTTTACCAAGCACAATGTGAGAGCATGGAGGCACATTTACTCATACACACACCCACACACACTGATTGTCCACTGATCCACAGGTTATTGGTCCAGCGATCACATGAGACATCAAAGTGGTTAGGACTGTGAGAAAGAGGAAATACTTTGGACTCACTCATGGTGTGTTGAACATTGAGAATGAAACCTCACGATGCTCCATTGATCACATTAAACATCAGTGTGGTTAGGTTAGTGGAAAAGATCAAAATAATGACTTCTTGGATTCTTTCATGTTGTTTGTACATGAAATTATGTGGTCTTACGTTTTATCATAGTGTAGTCAGGGGTAAAAGTATTGCTGGAATCCTTTATTATAAATGGACAGTAATGAATATATAAAATGCATAACTCTATGCATAACATGAGTGATAGTTTAAGCTTAAACATGAATGCATACTGTACAATTTTATACTGACTAAACAGTTTTCTTAAATACAAGATTTCTTAAATGGTTTATAATTATGGGCACATGCATAATTATTAGTTAGCAAAGTCTCATGTGGAGAAAACAGTGCTGAGCTTCTTTTTTGTAATGTATAATAAGACAATTGTAGAGGGATCTCGTTACATTCCTCCGTGTAGAACATTTCAAACCCATTTAAATTCTTAGGTTTGCACATGTTCTGCTCGGTTCAGACCACATGTTGTCATCATGAGTTAAACCTGGAGACTGAGATCATCATATTTTACAGTAGGTTCAGATGTATTTCCTCCCAATATGTACTCCCAATTTTCTTCTCACAGGTTGCAATGACACTTGGTAAGTTCATGATCTTGTGGGTTTTGTGCATTTTGTTGGTTGCTCTTTTAGGAAAACGTCTTTCCTGCACCCTTCGGTACAGATTGTTGCTATGGAGCTGTAATGAGCTGAAATTGTAATGACAGATACCGCACAGCAAGACTTGCTGTGCATGTGGGAAAAAAAAAAGCTTGAGCTGGACTCCGTACATCAGCGTATTAACTTCCTCAGAATTTAATCTGTGTGACTGCAACATTTTCAGTGGGACACATTACACTAGTGTAGAGAAACTAAACCACCAATGTGGCACAAAATGGCAAGCAATCTTGAGGTTGGTTCTCAAAGTGCATCTGAACTTCTGTCTTAAGTTGTTTACGTTTTGTTCCAGCGTGTACTATTTGTTATTAGGTCTATGCCTGGGGATTGGCAAATTTACAAGGATCAACTAACGAAGAGTGGAAATCAATCTGCTTGCAATTGATCCACGGGCATGACCAAGACAGATGCTTTAGGATGCATTGGTGTATGATTGGCCAAAAGCTACAGTGATTTTCTGCCGTTACCAATACTGTGCAGTGATCGGACAGACTACGTAACCAGTGTGTCGCTAGCGCCATTCTGGCCAAACGGACACCTGTTATTAAAGTTACTTTTGTGTGCAACACCCATTAGACTAGACCTGCTGTCCCAAATGAACGTGTTACTATGACACCGCAGACCACATACCTTGAAATCTGTCGGCAGAGAGTGAGCCCAACATACTGAAAGTGTTCGATATACAAGTTAATCAGGTCAAATGGGTTTTTATTGCCATTCCTCTATATAGCTTGTATACATTAGAACAAAATGTTGTTTCTCCGGGACCAGGGTGCAACACATAACAGTTCACGAGACTACATTAAGTGCAAATACACAAGAGTGTGAGATGATTGCAGGACAATAAACGCACAGAATATGGACTGTGAGGTATATAGAAGTGTAGCAGCAATATTGGAAGCAAAATGAGTTCCAAAAATAAAGTCTCTGTTGCAGATTTTTAAAGTGCAGGTGTGCAGTGGTATTGAGTCATACTGGGTTAGGGGTTTGAGTAGCCCAGGTGAGCACTGGGAGTTGAGTAATCTCTAGGAATAGACGGTTACATCTGCTGGTGGTGGCACGGATGCTCCGGGACTTGAAGAGCTTGAAGAGTCCATGAGATGGGTGAAAGGGTGTAGCGGTTATTGACTGAAGCTACGATAGTTCGTAGAGAAACCCTGGTAATATTTTCAGGTGTTTTCACAATAAAACAATTCAATTAGTAAGAAACAGAGGATTGGAGTGCTATACTTAGCATCTTGAATCTAATTCCTAAAACCATCGACAAGATAAGAATGGTCAAGAGATGAACGTGATGTATCAGGGACATTTTATAGACTACTCAAGTGAAGAGTTTTACAGTAACAGACACATGGTTCTTGACAAAGAAATGGGGGGAAAATGGGAATACTCTACTAGTTCTTTAAAGTAAACTCACCATGAGGTTCCCCACTAGGAGGTAGAACCATAGTTACTGTACGTATGTAATCTTTCATTGGAAAAGCAGGGCTGAGGCAAAAACTAGAGAAGACAGGAACACCATTAAAAGAATGATGGTGATAATAGTTATTTATTTGTCACATATACATTACAGCACAGTCAAATTATTTTCTTCATATACCCCAGATGTTCGGAAGTTTGGGTCGGAGCCCAGGGTCGGCCGTGATACCGCGGCACTGGAGCAGAGAGGGTTAAGGGCCTTGCTCATGGGCCCAACAGTGGATGCTTGGCAGTGCTGGGGCTTGAACCACTGACCTTCCAATAAGTATCAGAGCCTTAACCACCAAACCACCACTGCCCCCTTAAGACCATCTCTGATCAATATTCCTAACTGTGTTGAGTTCTAATTTATTGTTTGAGCTGTCTCAATATTTTTCTTTTCCTTTTTTTTTTTCTGGCAGATTATATTTGAAGCAGTCAGAGGCCCTTCACTAAGAAGTGATATTGCTATTGATGACATTGTTTTCCAAATGGGACCATGCGAAGGTACGTATGACTGGTACAGTCTAGTCTAGTCTAATCCAAAGTTAGGTCAAGTCTAAATAGAGATTGAGTGAATACCAAACCAGTTTCATACATAGATCACAGAGATGTATCTAGGGGTCTTGCATAGAAGAAGTTATAATTGGCAAAGGAAATTAGGGATTGGCATTTATCACACGTAAGTATGCACGGGTGTACACAGTGGATGTTGATAAATCCCAAACATTCTAAATTGCTCTGTGTGTGCACTGCCATACAGTGTTTTACATAATAAAAAAAACCAAAATCACCATATATGGTAATTAACTTGTGTTTAAAAGTCACAATATTGTTCTGCTTATTACAGAATGAGCATTACAAAAGGTCTAGGAAGATTAATTTTACCGACCATGAAGTAGAGTAAAACAAAAAAGGTTTATTCGGCACTTCTATAAGTGGTTTGTCTCAGAAATAATTAAAAGTTTTTTTTTTTTTTTTTTTTTTATGTCAAAATTTCTGCAGTCCAATGCCCCAATTACGTTTCTAAATTGTTATCTTGTCTGCTGCCATATTTGGAAATGTAATGTATTGCAGTGTGAGCAATATGAGTGCATGTAAGATGTGTCATTATTTGGCTCAGACTTGGTTGGGAAATGCCAGACCTGTCTCCAATTTCTCATTGAAATGTGCTCCATGGCTAAAAACCCCTAGAATAGAAATATACTGTGATAAATCCTGCACTTGGCAATTGAAATCATCTCAGTCCATCTTTAGATCTGCCTTTTCATCTGTGTTACCTAGTCTGCACCAAAATCACTAAATCTCTGTCAGTTATCCTGATAGGATTGACAATAAGCGTGATTGGAGTTCTTCAAAATGCTGTAGGTCTACCAGCATTTTATACTTTTCTGCTCCTGTATGCATATAGTCCAGATTGTGCGTAAAGCGTTAATGGGAAAGACTTTTATTTATACCTTGCACTCATGTCAGGGGAATTGCTAGCTCCAGTTAACTGGGGCATGGAGGGCACATAATGATATACTCACTCTTTAAGACTATATTTATTACGACTTGACAAATATTAGATCAGAAATATTTAATAGCACACACTGCCAACACATCTCTCTGAAATTTCTTTTACATTACAGAAATATAAACTGAATATTAGCCTGTGATATTTCTCCAAAATTGACCCGGGCTCCATTAGCTGTTAATAGCAGGAGGTGATGTTTGATATGGACCTGGGTAACATCCAGAAGTTGTCCATTAGGTATAATGGACATGTCTAAAGGCCAGAATGAGTGTATGGGCTCCAAATGGTGTGCCCCAGTATCACATTTAGTCTAGTAACACTCCTTATTGGTGCTTTCCCTTACTTTGCTTCCCAACCTTTCAATGAGGGGACATGCTGCAGCACCCTATGCATGGAGAACTGATATAGCAACAGACTCTGTCTAGGTTTTAACAGCCATGGTTTCAGAGGAGCAGGAAGTCTGCATTCTGCTCAGGGGACTTTGACTGTAGTACTTATTAATCTTGACTTAGGCATGATTCAAGAAAGACTGTTTCTAACTCTCTTCCTCTTGTCCTTCCCCTGTAGATCTCGGAGACAGCTTTTCCTACTCAGGCTTCTCTGAGGACTTCAATGAGATCGAGTACTAAGCAAGGCACTGTTTCTGTGTGAATATTCTGTGTTTGCATCTGTTTTTGTTGCTATGCATGACCAAACTGAGAGACACATTTCAGTGGTTTTCTTTGTGGAATTCGTTCATGGACAAAATATTACCAAAAGATTTTAGATGTTACAAGGACACCTTGGAAACTTTTTTTTTTTATTTTTTTTTTTTTATAAATATAGGTTTAGCAGTTCTTAATTAAGAAATGCTTTTTGTCCTTTTTAAAGTAGTAGATTGTAATTTTTTCAACACTCTGCTTGCAAATTGCAACTGAAATGCAAACACTGACAAGCCCTTATTCTCGCTGTCGAAACTATACATGCCTTGCGAGCTGCATTTTAAGGCCGAACAACTCTGTAGAAGAGCTATTTTCTGGGCCAGAAAAAATTTCAACAGAAATAGGTGAGATCTCTTCCGTGGCACTAGTGTGGATTAGCTTTTCTAAGGTAACTTTGAAAGGAGGTGATTATTAGATCTAGAAGCACTTTCATATATCGCAGACTCCACATTTATTAGATTTTCTTCATTGACATCAACCAGCATTTTGCCTTTATTATTCTTTCATTGGTATTGCTGAAGTGAAAGGTTTGCTTATGCTTGAATATCATAAACATTAAAAGAGCAATAATACTCACTTCTTGTTGACACTGTGCATTTACGCCGAAAAAAACTATAACGTAATGTATTGTATTGTTTGTATGGTCACTGATGTCATGTTATATCGTATCAGGTCGTTGCATTTTGAGTAACAAGTCAAACCTTTTGTATTATTTAGTTTGCTTTTGATAATTTAATGAGTTGTATGTTTTTGTAGTATTATATCAAATGAATAAATACTGTTCGATATTGAAGCCCTCAAGAACCATCTCTTACACGTGGACAGGTGCCATAATGTAAATGTAGATGGTGCCATCCAGTGGGAGAATTATGACATGAAAATCAAATGGTAAGTCAGTTTTATATCTTAAAACCCCTTAAAATCCCACCGGTCACAATAGTGACCGTAAAAAAAAAATGTTTCATTTCTAAGGCTACAAAAATGTTATTGAATGATCTATCAATGCATCTCCAGCAGATATTGAAATAATAAAATAATAATGAAATAATAAATTTTAAAAAATTATGATTGATTGTTTCAAAGGGATACTAATGACACATGATTTGGATAGTTTTGTGTCTGGGAAAAATTTGGGATTAAACGGGTTAACTCAGAAATGAATGAAATGCAAGATGGAAATAAAATAATGGCGACAATTTATCTTGGTCCCACAACTTACTAACTCGTGGACATGGTTTAATTATCTCATTCCAAGACATATCCAATAATTTTCTCATAGATGAATAACATAATAGATGAATGCCAATCAGGATTTATCCATCAGAGACATATTTCTAATAATATACGCTGGATCTTAGATATAGTAGATTATTCAGATTTAATTTCCACTGATGGCCAGGTTATGGATTATTTTATTACATGTGAATGTCCCCACTATGGAAATCTAACCAATATACAGTATGTCACAAAAGTGAGTACACCCCTCACATTTGTGTAAATATTTGATGATATCTTTTCATGTGACACTGAAGAAATGACACTGTGCTACAATGTAAAGTAGTGAGTGTACAGCTTGTGTAACAGTGTAAATTTGCTGTTCCCTCAAAATAACTCAACACAAAGTGAGTACACCCCTAAGTGAAAATGTCCAAATTAAGCCCAATTAGCCATTTTCCCTCCTAGGTGTCATGTGACTTGTTAGTGTTACAAGGTCTCAGGTGTGAATGGGGAGCAGGTGTGTTAAATTTGGTGTCATCGCTCTCACACTCCCTCATACTGGTCACTGGAAGTTCAACATGGCACCTCATGGCAAAGAACTCTCTGAGGATCTGAAAAAAAGAATTGTTGCTCTACATAAAGATGGCCTAGGCTGTAAGAAGATTGCCAAGACCCTGACACTGAGCTGCAGCACGGTGGCCAAGACCATACAGCGGTTTAACAGGACAGGATCCACTCAGAACTCAGAAAGTGTCATTTCTTCAGTGTTGTCACATGAAAAGTTATAATCAAATATTTACAAAAATGTGAGGGGTGTACTCAATTTTGTGAGATACTGTACATCATCTAACACTTTCTAAGTGAGGTGTAACTTTATTGTTAATAGTCCCTTTTCACAATGACATCAAAAAACTTCCACCTTTCTGCAAAACAGTGTACACTTTTTTACCTTACCTTACCTTTTACCTTTTTACTTTCGTTTTACGTTATGCTTGCTGGATACTTCAGGAAAATGTAGGAAAGTGCTAACAACACAAGAATGAAAGGTAAAGTTTAGAATAATAATGATTATGTATTTATGGGTTCTTATATTTTGATTCTTTTGATAACGTTAATGAATAAAATAAAAATAAATAAACCTGAAGGGGATTTTTCCCCATTGACTTGTGACAACGCCCTGTAACTGTCACCTCATCCACAACTACAATGCAATGTTTTGGTCAAAGGGCACAACATTAACCATGAATGCGTTACTGACTTTTATCTAACAATACACAACCTATAGCTTCTGAACGTCTGGTCATCCCAGCCTGTCCGTCAATCAACCACAACCTCACTGTACAGCTCGGCTCAACCACACTCAAGCCATCCAGGACGGCCAGGAACCTTGGGGTGATTCTTGATGACAGCTTGACCTTTACAGACCACATCTCAACAACTGCATGGTCCTGTAGGTTCATCCTGTACAACATCAAGAAAATCAGACCCTACCTCACCGAACAGGCTACACAGATACTAGTCCAGGCTCTTGTTATCTCAAAACTGGACTTCTACAATGCACTACTTTTGGGCCTCCCAGCCAGCTCCATCAAACCCCTTCAGATGATTCAGAATGCTGCAGGACGCCTCGTCTTCAACCAGCCCAAGAGAACCCATGTCAAACCCCTCTTCATCTCCCTCCACTGGCTTCCTGCAGCCGCCCGCACCAAATTCAAGGTCTTGATGCTCACCTACAAGACCTTGTCTGGAACAGCACCCTCCTACCTCAACTCTCTCCTGAAGGCTTACGTTCCCTCATGCAATCTGCACTCGATTAGCGACCGATGCTTAGTAGTACTTACTCAGTGTAGCGCAAGGTCCCTTTCCAGAACCTTCAAATTAACTGTTCCTCAGTGGTGGATTGAACTTCCAACCTCAATCCGGACCACAGAATCTCTCACCATCTTCAAAAAACAGCTAAAGACCCATCTCTTCCATGAACACCTAACCAACCTATTAAAAAAATTTTAATTAAATTTGCACGTACACCTCTACTCTGCGCACGTTGCTTCTTCTGGAACTCAATTAATGGATCTTGTACAGTAGCACTACTTGTATTGTTCTCTGCTTGATATATCACTTTGCTTGTATTTTCTCATTTGTAAGTCACTTTGGATAAAAGCATCTGCTAATTGAATAAATGTAAATGTATAGCTAACATCGGTAATATGAAAACACGATTGCAACAAGAGTTTGTGTCTGTATTACAGTACATTAATCAAGAATAAGGACTTAAAGACGTTCTATTTGCAGAAGAGAAAGCTAAAATCTACCGTTATCCTAACTTCAACGCTTACGTAAGTTGCACTGGACAATACATAAATGCTTAGCTTCATAATCAAACTGATCAATGAAGAATTTGTATCCTTTATCAAGTTTAGAATGTGTTGTAAGTGATAATCTGTCTGCAAGTTGCTGTATATCATCTAGATGTATTTCCGGCAGATGTAGAAGGGGCTGGGTAAACTCCATGGCATTCCACTATGCTGGAGGAAGTCACCATACACTGCTTTGAGTCAGAACAAAAGTTGTGTGATGTCATGTGAAAAGGGTCTATTATGAAAGTTTGAGGTTTTTTTTTATATCTCTAACTCAAGCAATGTCAACGCCTTAAAATCCTTTACATTATGTACAATGTCATTTGTGCATTATGTACAAAAGCATAATATTTATCCTTTTTTTAAATAATGTACAATTGATTGTATGGTGCATACAAAAGGGAGGGATGGATGGAGGGAAATAGAGGAAAAAGTTGAGGACTCAAGTCTTTTTTTTTCTTTTTGTTAAATAAATGTAATTTATTGTAAATTATATAATCCCCCGCACGGTGGCTTAGTGGTTAGCATGTTTTCCTCACACCTCCAGGGTCCAGGTTTCGAGTCCCGCCAAGTGTGTGCAGAGTTTGCATGTTCTCCCCGTGCGTTGGGGGTTTCCTCTGGGTACTCCGGTTTCTCCCCCAGTCCAAGACATGCATAGTAGGTGGGGGGTTTCCTCCCACAGTCCAAAGATATGCATAGTAGGTGGGGGTTTCCTCCCACAGTCCAAAGACATGCATAGTAGGTGGGGGTTTCCTCCCACAGTCCAAAGACATGCATAGTAGGTGGGGGTTTCCTCCCACAGTCCAAAGACATGCATAGTAGGTGGGGGTTTCCTCCCACAGTCCAAAGATATGCATGGTAGGTGGGGGTTTCCTCCCACAGTCCAAAGACATGCATAGTAGGTGGGGGTTTCCTCCCCCAGTCCAAAGACATGCATAGTAGGTGGGGGTTTCCTCCCACAGTCCAAAGACATGCATAGTAGGTGGGGGTTTCCTCCCACAGTCCAAAGATATGCATGGTAGGTGGGGGTTTCCTCCGGGTACTGGTTTCCTCCCCCAGTCCAAAGACATGCATGGTAGGTGGGGGTTTCCTCCGGGTACTCCGGTTTCCTCCCCCAGTATAAAGACATGCATGGTAGACTGATTGGCGTGTCTAAAGTGTATGAATGGGTGTGCGAGTGTGAATGGGTGTGTGATTGTGCCCTGTGATGGACTGTCCAGGGTGTACCCCGCCTTGTGCCTGATTCCTCCTGGGATAGGCTCCAGGTTCCCTGTGACCCTGATAAAGGAGTAAGCGGTAGAGGATGGATGGGATGGGATAACCCCCCCATGTTTTGTTGTTTTGCCTTTTTTCCCCCTTGGTTCATTGTTTACCCATTATATTTGTTATTATATTTTGTGAGTTGTATACATATGTATGTGTATTTACTTTTGTATATGCTCAATGAATAAATCCAACAAACAAGCAAAAAAAAAAAAAAAAAGTTTGGTGTTTTGTACCGCCGCCATTTTGTTGTTTTGGACACTACCGCTCCCACAATGCACCCGGAAACAACTACAAAAGTCACGTGATGTTTTTGAAACTTGCCGAGACTCGTGAAGCAGGCTCACCCACAGACCATAGATGTACCGTAGCTCGCGCAGCTGGAGCACATCCGCTGACAAAGTAAGTATCACTAACCATGTTTAAACGATTATATATTTATCATTCGGTAGATCTCTTAATGATTCTTTTTTTGTTGATGTAGATATGTGTATGGTTGTCGTAAATATGATCTATTTCTGGCCCTAAGTGAGCCAGCTGGTGCCAGGTGCCAGAACTAATGACAGTCAGTCACACTGAGATAGGAACCCGCTTACACGAGAGCTTTAACATATAAAAAGAGATGGGTTTACACATGAGTATCAAGTGCTGACTCGACAAGTCAAGTTCTTAAACGGTTACAGCTGTGTTTTGGCCGGTTACGGGCGCTGGAGGGTTCACTTACTTATTAACGAAAGAAAGGGAACATAGTCCAGAAGCCTTCAAGTTTTTACAGCTTCAGCACTTTTCTGTATTATTTAGCACTCACTGAGTGTATGTGATTGTGCCCTGTGATGGACTGGCACCCTGTCCGGGGTGTACCCTGCCTTGTGCCCGATGCCTCCTGGGATAGGCTCCAGGTTCCCCCGTGACCCTGAAAAGGAGTAAGCGGTTGAAGATGGATGGATGGATGGATGAGTGTTTATACAGCGGAATACGTCAGAGATATTAACTGATGTGAAATGTTGTTGTTGTCTCCTTACTCTGTCGTTAGAATGTACAGCCATCCATCCATCTTCAACCGCTTACTCCTTTATCAGGGTCACGGGGAACCTGGAGCCTATCCCAGGAGGCATCGGGCACAAGGCGGGGTACACCCTGGACAGAGTGCCAGTCCTGAAACGAAAATAAAACATCTGCATTTTCATTGTAGGCTTTGCACAATGCAGGTTGTCCACTGATCCACTAATCATAATGTTGGGGGTTCGAGTCCCGGCCCGGGTGATCCCATGCCGAAGTGTCCTTGGGCAAGACACTGAACC